>RJWH01005828.1:38685-67652 GCA_004363575.1 Solenodon paradoxus
CCCGTCTGGGGCTCCTCCTTCTGGGCAGATTCACTGCTGCTCCCCACATCTGGATGCTTGCTCTTCAGTGCAGACCCATCTCTCCCCGACTGTCCCCTCCTGCCCCATGATCCTGTCTGTGCTGCAAACTCTGAGGCTCGAGCATGTCCCCTCCGCCAGGCTCCCCAGACTTGCTCACCTGTCACTGCACTGTCACCAGTGGCCTTACTTCCTGCCACGCCTGCCTTGTGGCCTCCCATTTGGTGCGTGGCAGCCACCCGCAGGTGCTCAGGTCCCTTCCTGGTTCTTCTAGGGCCGCTTCACAGTCCCTCACCTCATAAAGCCTGGGGGCCCTCCTTCCTCACACAGGACCAGTCACCCCGCCCTCCCCTGGCCCCAGCCGCCCCAGGCCATCATGTCAGGCCACATCAGACAGGAGGCCCCTTCACAGCAGTCAAGCAGTTAGTCCAACATTAGGACAAGCGTCTCAACCATCCAGGCCACCTCAGGGGAAACAGCAAGCCTGACAGGCATGCCAGGCCCATAGTTCCCGTGTGGCTGCTGCTTCCACATCCCTTCAGGCACTTCAGCGCGCTCACCAGTCCGCGAACTGCTCTGAAGCATAAGGACTCACCTGCTGCAGGTGCACTGAGCCCAGGTCACCTTCCTGCTCGATCCAGCATGAGGCGACCCGTGGCCCCAGCCAGACAGCTCTGCTGCGCTCTGATCCTGTCCCTTCTTGCACCCTGACCATCTTCCCTGCCCTGACCCGCACCTGTGGGGGTGACAGGTGGCAGGAGACCCTCCCCAGCCCTCCTGAGCAGAGCCGCCGGGATGTCCTGCCACCCGTGTACATCCCAGGATTGGGACCCCATGTCCCTGCTGTCAACAGCCATCTACCACCTGCCCCAGGCCACCCTCCCCAGCAGCAATGTCACGCGTGTTTTCTGTGGCCCTGTGTGTGCTGTCCAGAGGACCTGTGCCACTGCTGGAACTTCTCACAAAGGGGACAGAGGCACCACCCCCCACGTCTCCTGCCGGGGCACAGCAGGCTGCCTCCTGGGTGCCTCCCCATTGTCGTCCTCCCCTCTGCAAAGGGGGCTGGATGGGACCCGCCCACTCATCGTGCGGAGGGTCACGAGTGTAAAGCGCCTAGAAGCCAGCCCACGGGCCCTACCAGCTCTCTGCCGTTACTGGATGACACTGCCGCTAGTCGCAGCCTCCGCGATCACGGCAGAGGCCAGGCGGCGTGCAGGAGGTGGAAGACGGGGCGGAGCGGAGCCCAGCAGGGCTTCCTCTCCAGCAGAGGGGGCCCCAGAAAGGCAGCAAGTAGGTGGCCCAGGGGGTGGGGACCTGAGGACTCAACTCCTCTCCGCGCTGGCTGCCCTGAGTCTCGCCTCACTTCTCTCACCCTGGTTTCCACGGAAGGCTCGGACCAAAGGATGCCAGGAATGAGCAGGCCTCTCCGGCCTCCCTGCCAGCGCGGGCAGAACGCGGGGTCCGCGGCAGGGCAGCATCACGGCCGCCCCAGAGAGCGACTCGACAGGGCTGGTGGGCACTCCATCTTTAAGACCCTGCCATCAGCGCCCCGGCCTGACTCACCTGAGGCCTCTGTCTGGGCTTCGGAGTCCGGTCACACAGGAGTCTGTAACGGCTACCTAACCGGCCCTAAGCCCTGTAAGCGTGAGCTCGTAGGCCCCTCAGCCCGGCCCCCACCATCCCTGGTTCCCCGTCTGCTGGGCACGCCCGTCCTCCCGTGGCTAAGCTGGGTGTCACTGCCCATTGCTCCCGGCCTCTCTGCCCAGCCCGTCGCCTCTGCCCGTGTCACCTGCTCCAGCCCACAGACCCTCGGCCCAGGCCCGGGTCTGGTCACCGCGGAGCTGGCCCACGCGCTCCCAGCGGCCTCTCTCATGTTTTCAGCACAGAGCTCCAGGCGACCTTGCTGCGGGCCCAGAGCACACAGCACTGACATTTCTGTTGTCCCCGCGCAGCTGGCGGGTCGCAGTTCGGTTTGGTTTGGCCCATAAAATGAGAGGACTGGGCACTTCCTGCCTGCAAGTGTCAAAAGGCCTGTTGTCAACACTGGCATGTGGGATCAGCCGTCCGTCCACGCTACCCGGGGACACCAGGGCCCAGGGGTCTGCCCACACACGTCTGGGGTGGGGCCGGCTGCCCTCTGCTCCCACTGCATCTGCCCTCTCCCCACAGCGGCCTCAAGCTCAGCCTGCCAGCAGCCCCCCGGAAGCCATCCTTGGCAGCCCTGGTCCACGTGAGCGGGGCCCCTGCTCCGAGCAGGCCTGGCGCCCCAGCTCCTGACCGAGGAGCTCCCAGGCTTCCACCACTGGCCCTGGTCCCCAGCGCACAGGCCGGGGCGAGTTTTCAGCACCAGGAACCTACCAGCCCACGGTTAATATTTACCAAATGAATCAGGGGAAACGTTAGCTGGACGCTCACACTTGAATGTCAATGGCTGATACCCGTCTCTTCCCAGAACAGCAACTAAGAGGGGAGCGGCCGGGGTGGGGGGCACCAGCGCTGGCAGGAGGGAAGGAGCAGCCGCGTCCGTGGGGCACGGGGTCCATCTGTGTGGCCTGCAGCTGCTCCGAGGGGATCGTGGGTCCTGCCTGAGCCAGTCAGAGGCACCTAAGATGGTTTCTAAAGGTAAAACCTTCCCAGGGGATCAGGAAGCTGGCCGCACGAGAGGTCAGACCACGGGGACGGAGCCGCGGGACACCTTTACAGGGATGCCCGCCTTTTCCATGGGCTGATTAACGCGTCGTATTATGACCTCGCCAGCTGCACCATGGGATTCCGCAGCTGGTCAGGCTGTCCACTGATGGGCAGGACCACAAGGGTGCCAGCCTTGACCCACAGCCCAGCCCTGGCCCCACCTGCACTGCCCTCCATCAGGGTGGCCAGAGTCCACGCACGTGTCAGTCTCCTGGTTGCAGAGGTGACCCTGTGCCTGGCACTCAGACCCAGGTCTGTGCAGCCCCCATGGGCTCTCTGAGGCCCTTGAACCCTCACAGCATCACCTCTCTCCAGGCGTGGGGCTTGCCATTCTGTGAGATGCCACCTCTGCCTCCCCTCCCTTTGTCCACGAGCAGAGGGGGCCCACATGTCCCTCCAAGAGCTGAGGAGTCTCCCACCCAGAGTCCAGAGAGAAAGTCCCAGTCACCTGGCACATGACCAGACCCCAGCGGAATCAACGTCCAGGGTCCAGGGCCGGCGGGGAGGGAGTACGCTGGGCCTCCCTCTGTGAGCGGCTCCACGCAGCGCTCCTCCAGGTGGCACCCCCAGGCACGCCGGGGAGGCACAGGCCGGTGGCCGTGTCATCAGGGCTGCTTCTGGGGTCATAAAGCTGGCAAATCCACTACAACCGCAGACAGCAGTCCTGCATGGATCGTGTTCGACCCGATTCACACAGATCCGGGTTTTGCACTGTATTTGCAGGTGAGCACTGGTGGAGACCGTGCGCCCCCCCCAGAGGGCAGGGGAGCAGGAACGGGGAAAGCGCCTCGATCCAGAATAACAGAGGTGTCACACGGTCAGATCGGGAAAGCTGAGAAACAGGGATTTGCTTTTCTGAGTCAGCTCAGAAAAGGGTCCTAACATGCACCTATGAACACAGGACGCATGTGTGCACACACATGCACACAGAGAGCCGTGCACGCCCGTGCCGGGTGTGTGCACGCGCGCGTGATCACATCCATGTTGTAGCACATGCGTGTCGACTCATGTGCGTGAATATACTGCACTGTGCAGATGCACGTGTCTTTACATACAGGCAACAGCACGCGTGTGCACACATGGGGGTCTCGGCGGACATGCACACGGGCTCACGTACACACCGCACCCACGCACACCGCTACATGCCACCGGGTGACTCTCCCGACAGGAAAACACTTCTTTGCACACTTCCCGGAGCTGATGCCCACATGCTGTCCTGCCTGCCTGGGGGTTTAAACACTCACAGCTGACGAGCGAGCCTCTGCCAGCTATTTTGCTTATTATTGACAAAACAGCTCTCCCCTCATGGGAACAGTCACCGCCCACAAGTCACACTCGTTTGTGAGTCCCACAGGCTGGTCTCACGTCACCATGCACATGGGTGCTCTTCGGGGAGACACGCGTCACCAGCGTTGGGGCTGGAGGCGCTGCCGAGAGGTGAACGTGGGGTGAAGAGGGCCCTTGTGGGGGGCAGCAGGACCCTCACATGATGGGGGTCTTGCCCCCATCGGCGCTGACAACGGCTCTCGGGTGCTTGTCACTGAGCCCCTGGAGCCAGCAGGAGACGGTTCGGCGTTTGTGTGACGGTGGAGGCAGAGCCAGGCCCTCCTGGAGACCCCTGTGCTGGCCAGGCTGACAGCCTGCCCCGCCACCAGGTGCCGGCGGCCACCGACCCCAGCACAGCAGGGAGGCCCACTCCCACGCCGGGTGGCGCAGCGGTGTCCTCAGGTTCGGCGCGACCGCTCCGGCGGAGCCAGCAGCACGGCTTCGGGGAGCCGTGCCCGCACCGGGAGGCGTCTGCGTGCCAGGAGTCCATCCTGCCCTGTCGGGGCAGGGGGTGAGCCTCCGCCTCTCAGGAAGGGGCCGTCACGCTGAACCTCAGCTGTGACTTGCATGTGACAGCTTCAGCTTGGCAGCCACGTGGCCCCACGCGCTGTTCTGTTTCGCGTGTGCCACACGGTGTCACGAGAGCGCCTTGTGTGCCGCTACTTTGCTGGGGAGTCACGACGCTGCTGCGTGTGAGGAGAGGGGACCGCGTGCGGCACACAGCAGGGCAACACACGACACCACCCTATGGCAGGAAAGCGGACCGGCCACGCGGCTCTGCAAGGTGGTACAGGTGCCGCTTTAACCCGCGGGACGGAGCGCGGGGTCACCCCACCGCACTGCACTGAAGGACCTGAACCTCTGTGTTCGGGGGGCAGCCCCCTGGAGCCATCAGCAGCCATGACGCTCGCCCATCGGGAGGCCTGGCACGGGGGGAAGCATGGTCGTGGTTATGAGCAGGGCTGGGGAGGCAGGTGCGTGCCAGGGCTGCAGAAATGCACTGAAGCAAATATTTACCAGTCACCCTGGCCGCTGGCCCACACACAGATAAGACTGGTGTGACAGCAGATAAATGGAGTCAGGTGTCACCCTTGGCCCCGTTACACCCAGGTCCAACAGTCCAGGTGCAGACAGCCGGGTCACCCCCTCTCCTGCTCCCGGCAGAGCTCCCGAAACACCCACACCCCAGCACAGGTCCCACCCACAGATACTGGGGGCCAGAGAGAAAGGCGGAAGGGGAGGGGCCCCGGGAGACCGGCGGCACAGCCCCCGGGCCAGGGCACGAGGAGACGCTGATGGGCGCCTAGTGGCATAGAGACTGGCATCTGGGAGGCCCTGGAGCCTTGCTGTCCTGCTTCCCGCCCCTTCCAGCCCCTGTGCCACCTGTTAAATCATGCCCAGCACCTCGCTCGCTGTCCCTCGTGGTCCTGCATGGTCCCGAGACCATGTGTGTTTCACGCACCCGTCCCCATCTCTTCTGCACTTACTTGCCAACCCGCACGGCTCCTCGGACCACACCCTCTGTCCTGGCCCAGGCACCTGCCTTCGAAAGTCCCCCACTGGACCCTCATGGCTCGTCAGGGCCCTGGATCCAGGAGGGACCTGAGTTTCTGTGCCCCCTCTCCCCGACGCGGGCTCACCTCCACCTGTGTGCCAGGGACTCTTGTGTCCCTGAAAAGTCCAGGCCTGAGCATCCTGCCCTCAGCCTCCTCTCGTGCCCTCACATGCAAGTAGACAACTGGGCAGTTGCACTGCACCCCAGGCCTCGCCTCGCCCCCACCTAGGCCTGCAGCCAGTGTCCCCCGCGGATCTGGCCACAGCTGCCGGGCCTTGCCTTAGATATGCCCAGCCCTGCGTCCCTACTTCCTGCTCCCCTCCACGCCTTCCCCGGTCTCCGGGACGACCAGGTTAGGTCGCCAAGGTCGCGGCTGCACTGACGTCATCCTGGGCGCCCTCCCCCTGGCCTCACTGCCCCCCAAACAGCCCTCTGTGGGTTCCCCGCCTGCTTCCCTCTGTGGTCTCGAGTGATGGAGTCCGACGAGCCCTGCGGACCCGACTGAGACTCCAGGGTCATGTGGCTGCACCATGTGACCCCCGGGAACAGTCCTGGGAGACACAGATACTGCTCAGCCTGAGGCGGAGAAGCACGGCGCACCCGTGGGGACTCAGCCTCCTGCAGTCACTCAGTGGAGACGTCCAGCCCCTGCACCCACGGGAGGGCTGGGCAGACTTTGTGAAGGCCTCCCTGCCTGTCTGGCCCCCGTCTGCACCCGTCCAGGAGCCCACACCGCAGATGGTGGCCCCAGCCCCAGCCTGCCGCTGCAGGCACCTGCAGAAGGCCTCGCTGCGCCCAGATCCACTTAGCAAAAGGGCAGAGGTCTGAAGCAGTGAAAGTGGGAGGCCGGCAGCGGGGCAGGAATTGCAGGCCATGGAGACCATCTGCAGGCCAGAAAGGCACCTCCTTGGGCGCACGGCCTAGTCCCGGAGCCGGAGCTGGAGGACGGCGGGGTGGGCGGGGCTGCGCTGGCGGCCCGCTCACCCCAGAGCCAGACCCTCCAGCTGGGCCACCTGGCAAGGCCGCATGCTCTGCCCAGAGTGCCTCTGCGGATGGAGAAGCACACGGGCTGCAGTGGGGCGGGAGGTGGACCTGGGAGGGAGCTGGGCAGCTGGGGGCGGTGGGGGCTTGCGGCCTAGGGGTCTGAAAGAGGACTGGCGGGGATCCTGATTTAGGGTGACGCCCCTGCATTCGCTCAGCCCTAAAGGCCCCAGGAGCTCCGGATGCTCTTCGGCAGGAAGTGCCGTCGTGCCCGTGAGAGCTGCCGCCCCGGCTGGGATGGACCCTGCACAGTGTGCGCTGCTGTTTGAGTCCCTTCACGAAGGGGAAATGACAAGGGCAGGAGCGGGAGGCGGCACCGCCGGCGGCGGCGGGTGGGCTGGGTGGGAGACGCGCCAGGGTGCAGTGGGGCCGAAGGTGGTGTGGCCCCTCACTGTGCGTGGATCTCACGCCCGCCGTGCCCCCTTACACGTCGTGCAGCCTTGTTTCCCGACACGGGGACACGGGAAGATGCGCTCCCCACTCCTGAGGTGCCAAGAAAGCCTGGAACCCCCACTCCTCCAGACGCCGCCTCTCCTGGGCTGACCGCTGGCAGTCAGGCCTGTGCATGGGCGTCCGCTCATACCAGAAACGCCGGCCCGGCACTGACGCGGAGAGTTGCCGCGCACTGGCTGACCCCTCGGCCTGGTCCAGCCTGCTCTTGGGCAGAGGTGACCTGTGATGGCCAGAGCCATCGGTGTCACTCCCTGCAGCCACCACTGCACCGCCAGAGGCGCACGTGGAGACAGGCTGCCACTGGGCACACAGGGACAGGGAGAAGGCTGCGGGGGCTTACTTTGGAAATAGCCATTCCTGCCTCAGCCCCTCTGGCTGACCACTTGGCTCCGTGGATTTGGGACAGCCCCATGGGGGCAGGGGGCACGGCGCAGGGAGTTCTCACCCGGGATGGCTGGAAGCTGCCACCCAGGGGACTCCATGAGACCCAACCCCTTGGCGCCAGACCCGCCAACTCGAGTACGGGCGGTCAAGGCTCGGAGCCCAGGGCCATGCGGTCCAGGCCGCTAAGAAGGGCAGGGACTCAGGAGGGGGTGACTGGGGGAGTCAGTGCCCCTGTTTGAGGTTGGACTGTGCTGCACTCCCAGCACCTGCCCCAGACGTGTGCTTCTGACGCTGTTGGGTTCAGAGCCACCTTCAAACACGAGGACAATAAAATGCCGGGCCAGGCTGCAGGCGCTGCCCGGATTCCAGGTCAAGTCTGGTCCTGTCGGGGAGGCCAGAGCGCCCTGGTTAGTTTGGGGTGAGTCACGGCGGAATCTCCCAAGGTCGTGACTCACACGCCTGCTATTTAGGGAAAGAGCCGCAAAGCAATGAGAACGCTTGTCCTCTGCCTGCTCCTGCCAACCGCCTGTCTCCCCCAGGAATGCAGTGCGGACAGACCCCCGCAGCAGGACACAGGACACCTGTGGGCAGGCAGCTGGTCGGCATGGGGCAGCCTCGGGTGGGTGCCGGGCACCCCAGTGGGCCCTGACCTCTGATGGGAGAACAAAACGGTCCTTTCCGCGGCCCCCTGAGGCCCGGTCTCGGGTCTGTCCTGAACGTCAGCTCTGCTCCTGTGTCGGGAGGATGGGCTCAGCAGCAGGACACCTGGCTGTGTCCCGGCAGAGCCCCTCCACCCTGCGGGTTTGGGGATGGGGCTGCAGCCGGGCGGTGGGGGGCGGGGCCGCAGTCAGAGAGTGCGGCCGCCCCAGACCTGGAGCCGGGACATGCACAACCTGACTCCAGGGGACTTCTTTGCAGGTGCAGCGTTACCACGGTGTTACCCCAAGACAGACCCGATGATGCCCTCCCAACGTTAACCGGAGTGACAGCCAAGACCACGAGAGCTGACTCCTGACCCTTCAGAGACAGCTGCCACCTGCTTCCAAAGGCGCGGCGTTCGGGCCAATGTGAAAGACAGCCTAGCGGTTTTGCCGAAGTCCTCATGAGCCCGTTTTCATGAGTTACGTTGCCAGTGAGACGCGGGGCAGGGACACAGGAGGATCTCCCAGGGCAGATCAACAGCCTGTCCGCCCACTGTGGGTGCTGGAAGGGTGGATGCCGAGGGGTCGGGGCCCTGAGGACAAGACTTGCAGAGCTGCCCTCACCTGCTCCAGAGCTGGAGCAGGAGGTGCACCGCCCTGCCCGGCCCACAACTGGACACAGGGGAGGCCACCACGCGAGCGCCCTGCACCTGGGGGTCGTTTTCACTTCGTCAATCTGATCGAGTAAGTCCAAGTGGGCAGACTCAGCTCTACCCCAAATACACTGTGATGCCGCGTCCTCACCGGAAGTCAGCGTTTTACCAGACCCAACGTGCTAACGCAGAGAACCTGAAGTCGTCGCAGTGTGAGGTGCAGAACACAGTCAAGCCAAGGAAAACTCCAAATTTCTGTGCATCCAAATGAAACACTGCTGAACAGCAGAGTCTTAGGGGAAAGTGATAAAGGAAGGCCACACGACACCGACCATCCACAGCAAAGCGATCATCACCAAAACGAAGACAGAGAAATAGAAAAGGAGTTGACAAAAATGAAGTCAAGTGGCTAATGAAATGGGCTTTGTTAACTTTGTTAGTTTTAGCACAAAATCTAGTATAAAAGAAATGCGGTTGACACGGAAGACAGTGTTTTTGCCAGTTGCCGGCAAGATGGGTGTCTGCTCACCCACCTCCCCAGGTGCTGGGAAGGGGAGCCTGTACTCTCTGCAAAGAGACTCAATAATACTCACCAATCACCTTTGAAAACATGATTACACTCCGTCCCACTAATTCTGCTTCTCGACATCTGTTCCAAGGAAGCAGTAAAACCGTGGCTAATAAATCATGCTCTTTTTGACAATGATGGGGATGCAAACCTTCTTCCTCTCAGCAGAAACTTTCAGCTCAGAAGCCGTATCTGCACTGGGACGATGCTCATCCACCTCGAACCCCCGCGGACAAGGCTCTATCGCACAGGACACTCACAGGAGAACGTCCAAAGTCAGAGCAGGAAGATGTCATCTTGACAGGCTGTCAGCACAACCACTCAAAACAGGTGTCTGGAAAAGGGTGGAAAGACTGACGCATCAGTGAACGTCATGGCGGCTGTTTTCCTCCTTTTCCTCATTTTTCAAACTTTATTTTCAGAGTAATCTATGATAAGCATAGGTGGCTTTTATAACAACTGTTTCTAAAACTTGACTAGTAGACTTTAACCCTTAGGATGCAGGCCTGGCATTGAGCGGTGCCCGGGCGGTGAGGACAGCCCGCGTCTCACAGTGTGGGCCTTGTGGGCTCCCTTGAGAAGCCGGCCAGCGGATCTGCAGGGCCCCAGCCGACTGTGTCCCCACCCAGGTCGCCAGCCCTGCACGCGCACCCTTCTTCCTGGGATGGTTCCCTGGTGAGCGCCCTAGAAGGGGGAAAACGCCGGCGAGTGTGCAGAGAGGTTACCGCGTCCAGCAGGTGCCAAGACACTTCCTGCTGGATGGACGCAGCTGAAACTGTACGGACGGATGGAGGGAGCTGATGGAGAGATGTGGCGAACCCAGAGCTGCCTGGCGACTGGATGGCATGAGGTGGAGGGGACCCACCTCTGCCCTTCACCCCCACCCCTGCCCCAGACACGCTTCACCCAGCAGGGAAGTCAGAAACAGACGACTGTGATCTTTACCAGCCACGAGGTCAGTCACTGGCCTCCCTGGGCTGAGAGCCGTGAAGGCCCACGAGCTTCCTGCACCCGCGGGCGCCCCCCACCCCTCGGCCTGCTGCGCCCAGATGTCCTGACTGAGAATCTCTACAGAAGGGCCCATTCCTGCCATGAGAAGAGAGTTTGACGTGTGGGCTTGTGACCGTTTCAGTCTAGTCTAGAAAAGCAAGACAAAATATCCATGTCCCCATGGAATTGAGAAAACAAGGAATGAGAAGGTACGACCCCCCTGTCCTTGGTGATGGGACGGGGGACAGAAATGTCCGCAAGGTGGCAAGTTTATTCCTGTGAACAGGAAATTACACGAAAATCCCAGAGCCCCACTGCAGAAATAAGGACAGAAATTTCTTTGTCACGCGTGCCCACCTGTCCCTCCTGCACACCCCGTTTCTCAGCGGCAGACGGACCCTGCAGCCAGGCGGACTGGTGGCCGCGGGCGTCAAGTGAAGGTTTTCTTTAAGAGGAAGGAGCTATCTCGGATCTTAACTGGGGTGTGCGGCGTCCGGTTTTTCTTGCCGTAAAGGAGCAGTATTGTTATGGGGCAGTGATTCACAGGCCTGACACGAGCCTCAGTTTCCATCGACGGCCCCTGGCAGCCCAGCCCCGTGACCTGCGGACAGTGCCCGGGCCTTCCTCCCACCCAGGCCCACGCAGCCTTTTGTCTGAATGCTGACAGCCCGGCGCCGAGAGCCGGGAAATGTCAAGTCGGGCAGATTCCGGGCAGCACAGAGGCTCTGGAGGCGAAGCCAGCTCTGGAGGTCGCCGCAGCCCCACCCGGCCGTGAACCCCAGATCTCCTCGGTCTGACCGAGCTCCCGTGATGCCCAACAGGCACCAACGCTGGGAATGATGGGGCACCGCGCTTCCTCCCGTAAGGACACCTGCATCCACCTGGGACCCTCAGGAAGCCTGGCTGTCGCCGAAGGTGTGTGATTCGAGGCGCTGTGGTGGTGACTGTGCAGACGGCAGGGCCGTGCTGACCAGGAGAGTGTGGCCAGTTCAGCCCTGCTGGAGGGACCTGCCCACCTGAGCACGCTTCTGGGCAAGGCCCACGAAGAAGATGCCAGGTGCTGCTCCTGCCCTCAGGAGTTTGCCAGAAGCTAGAATCCAGAACATTTTTAGGACAAGTGTGTCCTTAGGAAGGGTCCTGGTTTCGGGGTCTGATGGACCCGCCAAGGTCAAAACAGCAGCCAGGGCTCCGCCTGCAGAGACAGCAGCGACTTAGGGATGCTCAGCGTCAGGGCTCTGCCCCACTCAGCACCCTCCTGCCCTGTGGCTCCAGGGCCTAAGAGCCAGGCCGCAGCCATCCCCCCAGGATTCTGAGGGGCTGCAGGGCGCCTGTGAGCAGACCATGCCTCCCTCATAGCCCGACGTCGGGGCGCAGTGTGTCTGTGGGAGCTGCGGACAGGGAGGAGAGGGGTGTCCTAGAGCCAACTCACTGCGGCAATGAGCTGTGGGACTGCAGACGAGTCCCTTCGATGCAGCCACTGCCCAGGCGCGTGGTGGGTCACAGGCCTTGTCTGCAGCCGGGAAGGTGACAGGGCTGAGAAGTGGCCACTGCCATCACAGGCAGCCAGCCCGACCCGGCTTCACCCTGCGGGGGCAGTCAGTCACCAGCCGGCCGGCCAGGAGACCCTGCTATGTGCTGGAAGTTCCGCTGCCTCTGCTGAGTGTGACAGCACGGCTTTCCCAGGGTGAGGCCAGAGCCCGGCCTCCCATAATCTCCCTGGGGCTGGGCAGCCAGTGGCAGGGGGATAGTACCGCCACCCTCTCTCCGTCTGGCAGGAGGAAGCACAAAATTAACTGCTGGGGAGAAACCGCTTGGCGCCATGTCTCTCCTGACCTGGGGCCCCCTTGTGCCTGCTCCCCATACATGTGAGGACCACTGCTATGCACCTGGGAGCACGCCAGGACAGGGACCCCTGACCCCCAAAGCAGCCCACCCTCCAGCACTGGCCCCACAGAACGAAGGCGCCGTGGGGGGCTCAGCCAGGACCCAGGAGGGGCAGGCCCGGAGCCCATGGGGTGACCTTCCGGCCACTGCAGTGCAGTCCCCCGAGGGGACAGTGTTCTGACACTGTCCCTCAGAGCTCAGAGGGTGTCCACATGCAGCAGACGCTGAGCAAGTGCACGTCAGATGACATACTTATTTTCTTTAGCAAAGTGTCAGACCTTGGGGACTAGTTGGACCACAGACTCATATTTATAAAGGGAAAACACCTGAAACACTCCTATGCTAAAGACAAAGAGCAGAGGGGCAAGGCAGCCAAGACCCACCCTTTCCCGAGCGCATCCTAACCTCGAGATCGGGTCCACTCCGCCGGCCGCCCTGACCCGCACGTCCTCGAGGAACCCACGCCGAGCGCCAGAGTTAGCGAGGGCCCCACTCTCGGTGCCGACCCGGCGGGAGCCCCGGCCACAGCAGGTGTCTCCGCAGGCGCGCACGGTGCCCGACACACAGCATTTGTGACAACACCAAGGTCAGGACCACTTCACTGGGCAGTTAGGCGCCCGCCCTTCTTATTCAAACAGCTTGATGGGTGGTATTTTATTTTTCCAGTGCAACTGACCAAAAATAAAGCGGTAATCTGAGTGCTCGGACGACGCAGGACTTGCGCATCTGCAGTGCGGACACAAGTGAACACAGAGACAGGCCGCTCGCCATGAGGCTCTCCTTCGCCAAGCAGCTGAGTGTTGGGAAGGCGTTCCCAGAGCCAGCGGCCACCGTGGGTCACCGGTTCTTCCAGAACCCAGAGCAAGGACAGCGGGCTGGCCACAGCCAAATGTCTCACCCTGGTGAGAAGCTAGGACCCCCAGTGGACATGGCTTCTGGTCTCACCAGGCTGAAGCTTCCCGCGAGCCTGCAGGGGCCGACCTGCTGCTCCCCAAGCTGGGAGGACACTGTGGCCCCTTCGTGGTCGGCGTTTCTGATCCAGTCATTTAGCCCTTTAATACAGTTATTTTAAGTACAGTCGATAACATTTTAAAGAGAGTAAGTTTTAACACTTAAATCGATAACGGAAACTGGACCCCACAGGACGAGGGCTCCATCTCCATCTCCCCCTGCTCATGCTCCCTCCCTGACACAGGTGCCCACGTCCCCCACGCTTTGCTGGCGCCTCTGGTCAGCGGTGCTTCGTGTGGGGCCCTCGCATGTGGGCGCTGCCTCCCACCTCTTCCCACCTCTGTCCATAGCTCCCTCACGCACCAGGGCCGCGTTCTCAAAGCCTTGGCTTGGGGCTCCCTCGTAGGGCAGGTGAGATGGGGAGGCCACGGCATGGAGCCCCGCACCCTAGGGCCGTCGGCTCCAGGACCAACCGCGGGCCTGTGTGCTCACGCTCCCTCCAGCGTGGAGGGTCGCCGCATCAGCTGGTCTAGGGACAGCCCCTGTGTCCCCACCCCTGCTGACCCCTGAGCATCCTTCCTCGGTGCTATTGGAGCAAATCCAAGGGATACGTGTCCCAGAGCCTCCTCACTGCTCTCAGCTGGGATTGGAAAAAGGATGGATGAAGAAGGACCGTTATCTGGCTGTCATGAGGGACATGCTGACAGTTTGCACCAGTTCTAAGGAAATTGTTTCAACTTCTCTAAGGGGACTCATGCTCCAGTCTGGCTCCAGGGGATATTTGTTCAGGTGTCATCACCATTTATCTTGAAGATGAGAACTGATTGCCACTGTGTCTCACCTGTTCCTGCCTGGCCTTCCTCCAGGTCATCTGCCGCTCAGCTGGCTGTCCCCTCACTCGGATCCACCTCTGGTGGCTGATGAGATGTCACAGCCGTCCCTATGTCTCTCACCAGAACGTCCCACTTTTCTGTCTTCTCAGCCTCACTCTGAGTCACAGTAAAACCCAGGCCAAGGGCGGGGGCAAGCCCCGCGGACCATCCCTGCAGCCCAGTCGTGCACCTCTGGCCCCTGCACGGCAGCCTCGCTTCTCCTCCTGGAAGGGCAGGAGCTTCGCTGCCATTGGGCCCCTTTCAGGTCCCCTTCTGCTCAACTGGGCAGGGCCTGCAGGGTCCAGTTCCAGAGGGAGGAGTGCACAGCCCCGCGCTGGTCCCTGTGGACAGGGAGGGAGGCAGGTCATGAGGAACGGCCCTCAGCTGGGAAGATGAGACCACAGATTTGTGCCCAGCTCTGTGGCTGGGAGGCGTGGCCGTCATGTGCTAAGTTGATGCCTGTGCCCAGGTGACAGGCCAGTAAAGCAGCAGCAGCACAGGAGTGTAGGGAAGACAGACACGGACGGTGCTGTTGGGGATGCTGACAGTGGTGGTGACGTGACAAGGACAGTGATGTATGTGACAATCCGCCGACATCGCCCTCTGCGAGGTTTGGTGGAGCCGTGTGCTTCACCCACCCTCTGACTGCCGCCCGGGAAGTGCTCAGGAGACCCGTGATCAGAACTGGCTCTCGGCTTGTCGCCCTCTGAGCAGACCAGGAAATACAAGGAGCTGGTGCCCCGGCCCTACCACCCATCAGGCCCGGCCGCTCTTCTGTCCTGCTCCTGGACGCAGCGTCTTCTCCAGGACACGGCCCGAGGGGCAGAGCGGCCCCCTCTTCCTCATGGCTTGGGACCAAATGACTTGGGCTCCAGCAGCCTCGAGCAAACTGGCCCCCTCTTCGCCCAGCAAGTCTAAGGGCCGGTGCCACAGAGTCCTGGAGGCTTCGGGGCCCGAGATGCCGGAGCAGCCGTCTTCTGCCACCACCCTGTAGAGGAGCAGCCAGGAGGTGAACTCCAGGACATTCAACACAGCACACAGCTGCGTGCACACACGCGCACACGCATGCACACGGCCACATGCATCACACACGTGTGCACGAGCACATGCATGGAGGCTCTGCCCACGTGCACACAGACAAGCACCGTGCACGCGGGCGCACATGCAAACGTGTGTGAATACATGTGTGCATGCACACTGCACAAGAGTGTTCTTCCTGACTGTTCTGATCCGTCCCCCAGGCTTCCTAGGAGCCAGCTGGGGGTGGGGAACTCTCAGAGGCACAGAAGGGGCTCAGGCCGGCCCTTCCAAGCTGGCCCAGGACTTGCCATGCTAGCGATGGCATCTGCAAGGCCTCCAGGCAGATGGCCGAGCTGTGGACACAGAGCAGTTGATGGCTGGGCTCCAGTCCTCTCTCCTGCCTTGGTGTGGGTGGGGGGCACGTCCCCCACACTCCAGGCCTGGAGCTCCCAGCAGCAGGCGATTGCCAGTCCCTCCACAGCTGCATTAGAGTGCATGGACCCCACCGCCCCCGTCTAGCCCAGCCTCCTCACCCAAGAGCAGCAACAGCTGCCCGGACCCCCGGCTGTCCTCCGAGGCTGACAGGTGGTCAGACTCAAGGAACATTCCTGGTGGCTCTGCACCAGCACTGTGCCATGGCCAGCAGTTCTGGTCTGACTGGGAGGGGAACAGAGCCTGGGCAGGAGGGAGAGCCAGCGGCTGTCTCGGCCAGCCTGAGGGCTTTGGGCACTTAGTCTTCTGTGGCCTCAGTCTACTCATCTGCACAATGGGAATCTGGGCAGCGCCTGCATCCCAGGGTTTTATTAAGGGAAAAAACACGGATCCACGTGTCACAGGCTAAAGGGTTCAGAGAAGCTGCTCATCAGGGTCAGCTTCTGCAAGAACGAGTCGTGCTAACCATCAGGTGGCTTTACACGCCCGCCAGCCCATCCCGCCAGCCCATCCTGCCTTCTCTGCTCCAGCAGCGAGTGAGTAACGGGATGGAAGATTTCTTCTCTCACTCCAGAAGTGAACACAGCCCAGTTCTAGCTGAGCACGGGAACGAGGGCTGTGAGCTGGCATGACCTGGCAGGCACAGGGCGTGGCGCCAACGTCACAGCGGGACAGTGGGAGGTGGGGTGTGTGGAGCACTGAGGCCAGGGGCCCGAGTGGCATCCTCAGCTTGGCCACCGTCACCCTGAGCAGGACCACAGCGTCCCGTCTGTAAGGTCCCTGAAGTTTACGTCGAGCTGCATCCTGCATCTGTAATTGCTAAAGGCGGCACCTTCCCTGTGGTGGGAATCAGCGCGTGAGATCACAGCAGAAACGCTCCATCTGAACCAGGGCCCCGGAGCACTTTTAACAGGAAGAGGGTCGCGGTTTGTCCTGACCCTGAGTTTCACGTGCGGAATCAAACACCGAGCCTGCTGACAGGGCGCGTGTGGGTCCGCATTAGAGACTGAAGCCAAGGAAGTCATCGTGAACACAGGCGAAGATTTTTCCAGAAGGTGAGTTCTTGTAACAGACTCAGCAACGCAGAAGCACAAACGCTTCAGTCGTCCAGCAGTGGACTCAGGGGCAGTGGATGGCCACGCCTGTCCTGACAAAGGGGAGAGGTCATCGCCGAGATCCACCGCGACCCAGCCGGGAGGTGAGGAGCCGGATGCTAATGCCGGTTCTGGTGAAGAAGGAAAGGCGGGCGACGAAGCAGAATGCCATGTGGACACAAGGTCCTGCAGAGACGTGGCCTTGAAGACTCTGGGGAGACCGAATGTCCTCAGGGCTGGCTTCTTGGGCAGTGCAGCTACCATGTTCTCTGTTCCTTCTTCTCGTAACTGAGTCTGACGACTTGAGCTCGTGAAGAATCAAACGTCCGACCTGCATTTTTAAAAGTCAGCAAGTTGCTATTGAAAAAATACACCGTTGGGAGATGAGGACAGGAATGAAGGCAGGAAGGCCGATGGAGGGGTAACGGTGTGTTAGGAGAGAAAAAGTGAGACTGCCGCAGAGAAGCAATGTCCGCAGGGAGACACTCGGCTTTGAGACAGCACTCCGAGTGGACGGTGGGCGTGGGAGTCATCTTTCCGTGGAGCCGGGCACACCAGCTCCTCGGACAAGAGCTCCGGGACGCAGATGCTCTTCTGCGCTGCAGCAGCTCGCCTGGGGCAGCTGCCCTTCCTGCTCCCGGGGAGTGTCCAGCAGGGTGCACGCGGCTGGGGCCTGGGCCGAGCCTGGCACCCAGGCAAGAAGGAGCTGCCATCCTGAGCGTGCTGGGTCTGCTGAGGGACACAGCCGGCCCTGGTGTGTCCTGAACAGTCAAGGAAATGCTTTGCCCCAGAATGACACCAGGGACCGTCTCTCACCACTCACTGCCAGAGTGAACTCAAGAGCAAAGGGCCCAGGAAACACGTCTGTGTGTGCCCAGGGGGCACAAACAGGAAGTATTTGCCCAGCGAGCACCATAGTGTCCGCTGGACTTGTGGAGGCTCTTGGGGTGCAAGAACCAAGAGCAGCTCTGGCTGAACAGATGCAGAAAGGGGGTGCTTCCCTGTCCCCCGCAGGCGGCGCAGAGCCCTCTGGGGAGGACAGCAGACAGGATGTGGGCATCCTGGGGTCACTCTCTCAGAGGAGGGACAGACACCCGGCTCAGCTGACACCACGCCTGCAGACGGCGAGACAGGCTGTCACCCCCCAGGGGCCAGTGCGGGTGCCACGGAGGGGTCTGCCGAGCCGCAGACATGGCCACAGCGTGCCAAGTGTGTCTTGTGTGAGAGCCCTGCTGACCCATGTCTGAGCCCGGGAAGGAGGCGACTGCTGCTGGCGGCCCTCACGTGCCCGCGGGCCTCCGTCCACACTCCCAAGGCAGGTTTCGGGGTCTGGCGTGTGCGCCCACGGAAGGCACACCTGCCTCACTGTCCCCAGAGCCGCACGCCTGCTGGTGGGGGCCTCCTGGGGGGCTGCCCCATGCCTGGGGTTCCCCAAGCCACCACCAGCGCCCCCGCAGGCAGCCGGAGACCCTGAGGGTGACCGAGCCCAGGAGTCCCCAGGCCGTGAGGGGAGCTCGCTGGTGAAACGGGGGGAGCACGCTGCACATTTACAGGAACTTGTATTCGGGGGCTTGTCTTTTTGGTGCCAAAATGTTGTCATGTGCAAGGAGGTGATGCTGATGGAATGTAGAGACATGACGGCGGCCGACGCAGGCTCCCCGAGGCTGCGCTGGACGCTCTGACAGACTGGGTGACCTGCGTCACCACCCGCCCGCCGCCAGGAAGCCACCCCGATAGGCCGGCCGCCCCCTCAGTTCGCCTGCGCGAGGCGGTGTGGGGCCCCCCTGCCGCCCAGGGAAGGTGGCCGCATTGGGCTTTCAGTCCAAGAGCTCACGTCTCCACAAGTCAAGTGATTTGCTCCTTTAAGGCCCACCAGGAATCACCCTCAAGCTCGTTCCTCCCCGCCCCGCGCGTCAGGCTGAAATGGCGCACTCACGACCCTTACAGGTGACAGGCTCCCTCCCACCCTCCTGACTGTAAAACTGGAATATTTGGGTGAGAAACATGTCACTTATACTGTCGCTCACATAAACACTGACTCGTAGAAACGAGACTTGTTGCAGGCTGCTGGGCCCCGGGTGACAGGAAGGCTCAGTGTGGCCTCGGCCCCCTGGCGTCCACGGTACAAGACCTGCTGTTCAGGGCCCTCCCAGGCACCTTTATTCGGCCAATAGATGCTTCTCTCGTAAGAAAGCGCCTGGGGGTGTCTTTGCTGGGCACCAGTGGCCTTTCTAAACTTCCTTGACAGGGCCGGCCACCCAGAGTCGCTCTCGAATGTGTAGAGAAACATGGGGCATCCCAGAGAACAAAGACTGCTGTGATCTTAAGTGGAAGGGAGAGGCGGGGGTGACGGCGACAGGTGACAGGCAGGAAGACAGGAGGAAGCAGTACCTCACTTATTTTTATTTCAGTTGTTCACACTGGTTGCTCCCCCAGCCCTGAGATGCAAACCCGGGTCCTTGGATGCATGTGGTCTCTGCTGGCCAAAGCAGCTGACCAACTGCGACTCCACCAGGGCGCACCATCATTTCGGTAAAGTCTTTTAAGCCAAGCTGGAATATTTTTTGAAAGCAAATCTTTATTCTGCATCACATCCCATCTCTTTGGGTTCTCAGAAAACACAGATTTTTTCACAGCAGATGCTGTCTTCTGAATGGATGTGTGCAGTTCCCTCTACGTAATTTAGACGTGAGGACCTCTCAGTCCTCTCGGACTGGGAGGCAGTCAGTGGGGGCCCAACCTCCACTGCTGCGGACACCGTCTAGGGACCCCCTCAAGATCCCGGACCGTGGTGCTTGTCCTGTGGAATGGGGCTGTGGCAGCCGCCCCACAGGGTGTCGGGAAGGATGCATGGAATGAAAATGACATACCCCCTGGAGAATGACACCCGTCTTCCGGTTAAACGCGTGTCCCAAAGAGCCCAGACCTGAGTTCTGTGACCTCGTCCCAGCCCTGCATCCACCTGTGGCCGCCACCCATACGTGAAGCTTCTGAAGAAATGCTGGCTCCCTCCTTGAGCAGACACGCCCTTTTAAAGAAGATGCCCTCCTTTTAGGAAGACGCGCCAGCGTGAGCACAAGGCACGTGGGGCTGCGGCTGTGGGGCGCCCACAAGCTCTGGGCGTTGGGACTTCGTTCCTCTTCCCATCATGAGAACTTGGAAATGATTCTGGCAGCTCGGTTCCCACTTCACTGGGTGACGCCCTTTCCAGGTGGGAAGGAGGGGAGCCTGCTTTCCCTCTGAGAGGAGGGACGAGTGAGCTGCCCTGTCACCTAATCGTTGCAGGGTGTGGTTTTTAATCCATTAAATAGGGAAATTCACGAAACTGTTGCAAAGGATTAATGAGATAATATTTGCAAAGTGATTGGAGAGAATCCGATGAGAAGCACGTGTAAACGGAGCATCACTATTAAGTCTCTGAGGAATACTAACATGTGTAATGGCACGTCTGTGGTAATCTATACTTAATTATGTAATTTTCTAATACCCAGAAGGCACGTACAGTGCAGAGGAGTAAATTGCATTGTGTGCCATTCATTCCATGAGGTCACTGGTCATTAAAGTTTAATCAAGTCCCATTAAAAAATAAAGATTTCTGTTTTCACTCTTTCCCAATAATTACCAGTATGCGCACATAGGCAGGTATGAAGTCATATCGATTTTCTAAAGCGAGTTTCATCTGGGCGGCCTCTCCGTGCCCCTCCCCGGCAGCCACCTGTCGGACGGACAGGCAGGAGGCTCCCCGTCTTCGGGGCCCGACCTGGCCAGCAGACGCCACTGACGTGTGTGAACGGTGATGAAAGAAAGAGCAATCAGCTCTGACTGAGAGCCGCCCCTTCCAAGCAGCTGAGGTCTGAGGCCGAGGCCGGCCGTCCAGGGGGCCTCCAGCAGCAGCGAGGAGGGCGCTGGGCGCGCTCCTGAAGCACATCCAGTGCACCCAAGAGACCGTGCTTCGTGGGGGCGGGCCCGGGGACAGAGGGCGCACCAGGAGCACGGGGGCCTTGAGGGCCCTCTCTCTGTGGGCAGAAAGACTGGCTGCGGCTGGGGTGGCCGGAGCTGACCGCACTGGGCCTGCAGGCGAGACGCTTCTGCTCCAGCACATCTGACCCGAGCAGGGGGACCAAGGCAGCCTGAGCCTGTCGCCAGGTGCCAGCCCCATGGCTGCCAGTGCCTGTGCCGCACATGTGCTCACACATGCACAGGGCTCACGGGCCAGACACGCGCCACACTCACACGCGCGCTCTCACAGCCCTGGCATATGCACACGGCACACACTTGCTCCCACTCACACATGACCGCATGTGTGTCCACTCACGCATGCAGATACACACTCACATGTGCACTGTGTGCATGGGCTCCCACCAGCTCGTGCAAAAACCTGCAGGCATGTTCTCGTGCTCATGTGCAAGCACATGGTCACTCATACATGCTTATGTGCACACATGCCAACACTCATAGTCACAGCCCAAGACACACACAGGCTCACAGCCCAAGGAACCCCAAACACATCCAAATGAAGTCCCAGGTGCAGGGCTGCCAGGTGGTGGGTAGGCCTCCCAGGGACAGCCAGTGTGTCTCTGGGTTCCGAGTGTTTCCATGGAGCACCTGGGTGGAGCGTCCCTCCGACACCTGCTGAGTCCTCCAGTGATGGGGTCTTGGGACCTGAGCCTCACCTGACCTGGCACTGACCTTGCCTCACACCAGGTGAGCTGGGAACTGGCCTGGACCTCAGTGTCCTCGGGTCTGAAATGAGCAAAGGACACCAGCCCTCTCTCCCCTGGACTCCAGGAGCTGGGCCGTGCTGAGCAGGGAGCTGGGAACCAGGAGCGGGAGCCAGGAGCCGGGAGCTGGGAGCCGGGAGCCGGGAGCCGGGAGCTGGGAGCCGGGAGCTGGGAGCCGGGCCATGCTGAGCAGGGATCCAGGAGCCAGAAGCTGGGAGCCAGGAGCCGGGAGCTGGGTCACGCTGAGCAGGGAGCTGGGAGCCAGGAGCCGGGAGCTGGGAACCGGGAGCCGGGAGCTGGGAGCTGGGAGCCGGGAGCCGGGAGCTGGGAGCCGGGAGCTGGGAGCCGGGCCATGCTGAGCAGGGATCCAGGAGCCAGAAGCTGGGAGCCAGGAGCCGGGAGCCAGGTCACGCTGAGCAGGTAGCTGGGAGCCAGGAGCCGGGAGCTGGGAACCGGGAGCCGGGAGCCAGGGGCCAGGCCATGCTGAGCAGAGATCCAGGAGCCGGGAAGACTAAGCCCCCACCAGTGCAGCACAGACCCTGCCCTCTGTCCCCACACTGGCCGCTGTCATGTGTAATGCTTTCTAGAGTGAAGCCTGAAATCCGACCCCCTCCTGCTGGCGCATGATCTGCGAGGGGCTCAGAGAGTGCTGTGCCCACATCGGAGCTCAGTATCACGGCAGAGAAGGGTCTCACCCTGCTTGTTGAGCCATCAGCTTTCACATGCAGACATGCCTTCTCCCCGAGCACCCCCATCAGCAGCCTCGTGTGTGTGGGTGGGGGGCTGCACAACCTCAACCCACAAAAAGGACACCAGTCACTGGATCAAGACCCCCACATTCCCTTAGTGACTATTCACCCCCTTGTAAGGCCTGTTTTCAAAGGGTCCTGTTCTGAGCTCCTGGGTTTAGGACATGATGCTGTGACCTGAGGGTCACCCCGATCAGAGCCAATCCTCTAAGCCCCTGGGAGAGGCTCTAACCAGACACGCAGCCCTGCGCAGGGACTCTGCACCTTCAGTCCGTGCTCCCCCACTTTTAATGGGACCACACCGATGGCAGAATTGGCGCGGCAGAGCTGCCGGGACAGGTGCCGCCTCACCGGGCATGCAGTGGGCGCTGACCACCCATCTGTGAGGAGGCACCCAGTGGGGTGCGGACGTCAGCCGGCAAGCAACTGGCCCACATGCTCGCCAAGGGGCCGCCCCACTGGAAGCAGAAGGCCTGTCTGCCCTTCACAGGTCACCTTGAATGATGTCAGCAACTGTGAGCTATGCTCATTGTAATAAGCCAGTGATGTGATCAGCTCTTACTCACGACCGACCTGTGGTGGCGGGCCGTTTGCTGGCGTCTGTGTTCTGCTGGAGACTGCAGGCTGGGAGACGGATCTTCACGTCGGAGGCTGCGGGCTTCCCTGTGGGGCAGATGAGGGCTGGGCCGGGACACCCGTGGAGACGACAACACGGCATGTCCGACGCCTCCCCTGCCCCGAGACCATGAGATGTGCTTCCGGTGCACAGCCCCTGGCAGGCTGCTGCCGGGGCCCGGCCGACAGAAGCTGGCCAAGTGCCCTTTGGGGACGTGCCGGCACATGGGATCCCCGCCGGCTGGGGCAGCTGGGCAGACACAGCAGAACCAAAGACATGGCGGGTCGCTCGCAGAGACGCTGATGATGCAGGGTCCCAACGGACGCAGCCACGTCCTCTCCAGCCACTGTGGATGCTGCGCAGTCCCGCTGTCAGAAAGCAAACACACCGGTCTGTCCACCCCACTGGCCATCCCAGGGCCCAGCCCGGCGCAGGTGGACAAGTGTGCAGAAGCCCTTGGCGGAGAATGAGGGCCTCGTGACAACCCCGTTAAAGCCAAGGCTCTCGTGGCCCTTAGAGGGACTCTCCCTCTCATGCTTCCCGTCGGCCTGATGACCCCTGCACTGCCCCCAGCGCCGTGGGGCCCGCTCACACTCCCGCGGCCCCTCCTGTGCCTCAGTTCCCAGCCCCTGGCACCTGGCTTGGGTCTAGACCCCCTCAGTCCGCCTGCCCTCAGTTCCAGGCGCAGACGGAACCAGACTGTGCGGCCTGCTTGGCACAAATCATGGCAGGCCCCTGCAGCCTGTGCCACCCCTCCCGTGCCCCCGACATCGGACACTGGAGTTGGAGCCAGTGTGGGGCCACTTATGCGCCGAGTTGTGAACGTGGGCCGGGGGTTCAGGACAGCAGGGCAAGCATCCCTGAGTCATCGGCAGCACGAGCAGGCAGAGCAAAAAAGGGGTGTCTGAGTGGGGCTGGCCAGGGGGCAAAGGCCCAGGCTTGGAAGCAGGAACGTCCGGCTCCGTGTCTGACGGGCAGGAGCGCTCCACGTGGGCAGAGACCAGTGAGGAAAGTCCTTGACCGCATGGCAGCGCTGCAGTGAAGTCTCCTCCCACGTCCCCGTTGGTGGTTTGAATGCCACCGAGGGTTGGACGCCATGTGCCGACGCGCAGTCTGTGTCAGCAGCCCCGTGGGTCTTGGAACGGCTGAGCAGCAGGGACGCGTCACCCCGAGTCCTAGAGGAGGAGACTCGGGCCCTCCAGCCCCTGAGGCAGCGCGCCCCCGCAACCCCACACTCAGCTTGTCCTCAGAGAGGCCTCTGTGTCAGGTCCAAGGACCAGACTCGGGCCGGAGATGGCTGCCCCCACCATGGCCGATGGGCAGGGGCCTGAGAGGAGAGCCCACCCCCTGTGACTTGGGTCCCCACGACGGCCCAGCTCAAGGGAACAGTGGCTCCCAGCAGCCTGACCCAGGCCGTGCTCAGCTGCTGGCTGTCGCTCATGTGGTCCCCTGCTCCCAGCATGGCCCTGAGTCCTTGAACCTCGGCACGGAGCCGTCGAGGAGGGTCAGAGAGCCTGGGCCAAGCAGACTCGGGTGGACAAAGGGCCGCTCCACAGCAGTCAAGGAGCCAGCGTCCCCCACGCCGCCCAATGCCCCACTTCCCTTCAGTCATCTTTCCTCCCAGAGCCCCAGCGCTGACCCCCAAGGAAGAAAACTAAGCGAAAGCCAACTGCTTCTGCTCCAAGGGGGGTCGCCGACCCCCGAGTCCAGGGATCTGGGGCAGGGATCTGAATAAAAAGTGTGGTTTTCTGCTCCCGCCCTTTCCCCAGTGTCCACCCCAGGCCTCTCTGCAGCCCCAGGTGAAGAGGGCGCGCAGGAAGTCCTCCTGGGCGGGAACGAGGGGTTAACTCCCCAGGAGGCACTCAGAACTCTGCCCGCTGCAAGGTCAAAGCCGGAGCGGTCATTAGAGAAAGCATTAATCTCGGAGCTGCTACTTGACGTACTGTGGCAAATCAGGAAACTTCTAAGGAGCTATAATTGTACAATCCAATACTGCAGGAGCAGGACAGGAGGTTCCGTCCTGACCGGCCCCACGCCCACGCCGGATCTGCCCCTGCCCAGCGGTCCTGGCGGAGGCTGCATTTCGGGCCTGCCTGTGCACAGGCGGGGCCGGGCGCCCTTGGGACAGACCAGTAGGGTCGAGGGACACGCGCCGGGACTCCTTCCACAAGGTGCTGGCCTTGGACACTGAACAAGCAGAACATCGTCCCATGGTTGGACTCCCGTGACCTTGGCAAAAGCACCCAGGCAGTCAGTGGGCAGGCCCCAAACTCCCAGCCCTCCCAGCGTGGACGCCCTATCTCTGTCCCAGCCTGCCATCTGAGGGTCCCCACGCCGCTGCCTCGTCCTGAGAGGAAGGGCCACGGAGAGGGCGCAGCCCGTGTCCTGCACTGTGGGTCCTGGGTCAGAGCTCCATCCGTGGCATCACGGTCCCAGCAAGTCTCACTGCTGCGAGCCCACCCATCACTCTAGTGCTCCCGCCTGCGTGACCGGTGTGTCCACCAGCTTGGAGGGGGCCCTGGACACCTGGGTAATGCAGACCCCTCAGATCCAAGCCCTGAGGGCTACTTCCCTCCCCAGTGCCCGGGAACCCCTGCCCCTCACGGTCCCTCAGCCCCTGGCGCCCCCACTCTGGTCCCCAACCCTTCACATTTCCACATGACTGCCCGTGCCCCTTCACCCCAAGGCGTATCTGCCCCCAATGCTGGACAAGCAGCACCCCCGCTCACCCCTCAAGTCTTTTGGCTGCCAGGTCTCCTCTGAGCTCCAGAGCAGAAAGAGCACTGCTGCCCCTCCCCACACACCTGTCCCCACGCTCCTGTTCCCACACTCCTGTACCCCACGTCCCAAGTGACTTCGGGGTGACCCAGTGCCCCCAACTAGGACCACGGGTGTCTATTAAAAGGACGCGTGGCTCACGCCCCTTGGGGTGCGTTGTCTGTGACACTCTTCTCTATGAGACACCGACTCATGTGCAATGGGACCAGGGCTGCTTTGCTCATACACACAAGTGACACGTTCCCTCTCTGTCCCCTGGGCACAGCACACTCTGTGACAGAGGCCCAAGCACCACTGCTCCCACCAGGTGGAGGGCGGGATTCCCTTACAGAGCTGGCAGAGGCGGGTGGCTCGAGCCCAGGACACCTGCCACCTCCGCAGGCCCTGCCCCTTCTCAGCCAAAGTGGGTCCTGATCTCGGAGTCATGGTCAGTGGTGACAGCAAAGGGCACAGGCTCGTAGGCTCAACATGCTGGATGCGAGTCCAGTCACCATCACAGAAGCCACCCGTGTCCCTCATCCCCTCTGAAACCTGGATTTTGTGACCAGCCCTGCCCACTCTCCTCCTCCTCGCTGCTCCCGCCCCCTGACCCCGGCCCGCAGCCTCTGGTCTGCCCCGGAGCGGGTCACAGCCAGTCGTGGCTCCCCAGCGGGCTGTCCCCACACTAGCAGTCATAGGCATGGATGGATTTGGCTCTGGCAGCCTCTGGGGCCCCCCGGCTCCCCTCCACCCCAAGGGCCTCATGGACAGGCCGTGCAGAAAGCTGGCTCATGGCTTCCTTCCCGGGGAAAGGGGGAGACACGCGCGCGGCTCACAGAGGCTGCTGAATGCAGCTGAGCCCCTCCAGGCCCAAACTCACCACAACAGCCGCGCTCCCGTCCAGGCCGGCACACGCGTGGCCCCGAGGGCAGGGCCGGAAGGCGGTCTGTCCCTGTGACTCTTGCTGGGATTCCGAATCTGCCGAGCTCGAGTGCTTATGCAGAACGAGCCTTGGACGTCAGTCAGAAAGGAATCTGCTCAGCGGAGCGGCTGCCTGCCTGGCTGCAGGGCGCTGGAGGCCAACCCATTCCAGGGACAAGGACAGCAGCCGTGGACAAGGGGGTTGCTGCCTGACGGCCATGGAGCTGGGATGCTCACCCCGCCCTGTGCTGCTTGTCGCTGGACTTCTCATTCAGCAGAAGGCATGGTGCCGAGGGCCTCGTCTTCCACTCACACGGAGGACACTTCGACACCGTGGCAGCAGGGACGTGCGGTCTCTTCCTTCGTCGCCGCTGCGTCTGTCCGCCCGCCGTCCTGAGGCAGGGGCCAGACAGCGCTCCCTCGAGTGCCGTCACTCGGGCCTTCCTTCCACAGGCCGGCAGCACCAGACAGCGCGGCCCCACGTCGAAGCTTCTGGAAACGGCAGCCCCTAGCCTCCCGCATACCAGCGACCTCACAACACCCCCATGCAGAAGCGGGAGGAGACCGCAGCGTCAGCGGCCTGCGTGGACATCGTGCTGTCCCCTCCCAGCACACGCCCGTTCAGCAGGCTCGTCAGAGACGACAGCGTTCCGACTCCTACGGGCTGCCCGAGAGAGCAAAGCGGGGATGGAGGAATCCGGCACGAGGGCCCTTTGTCCCGGGGCAAGTGGGCCCCCGCGCCCAGACCTTCCCGGCAAGCCTGCCTGAGATCACCCGGCAAGGCCGGCCAGCCCGGGCCGCCGTGGGGTGAGTGAGGCTCGGGACATGAAAATCCCTTTGTTGTCCAGCCTGGAAGGTCAGAAGCTGCCATTTGAGACTGCTCGGACAGCAGGAAGTCCACCCCCGTCAAGGTGACGCCTGGGACAGAAGTCAGGCCAGTAGTGCGTGCTGAGCAGAGGCCTTCATCCAGCACAAATGCCACTGCGGCCAGTGACTCGCCAGTAAGGACGGCTTGTTTGAAAGGCCACCAGCTCAGCTGTTCTGGAGGCAGGTGGTGCACAGCATGGCCCGGGCACTGACCACAGGGCACTGCCAACCCCTGGTGACGCTCAGGTTAAGAAGCCATCAGGGGGTTACCTCTACCCAGGAATTACGTCTCTCGAGTCACCGAGAACGCTGCTCCAGCAGGCACTGCCGTCGGTCCTGTGGGAAATCAGGGCTGGTTCCTGGGAGCCTTGGCCATGACTATCACTGCTGACAGAAGCTGGCTGGGTCTAAGGTGTTCTGTCTTCAAGTGCCCACGTGGCATCAGCGGTGGCTTCATGGGCCCGAGCGACTGGCGCCAGCACCTGCTCCGCCGGGGCCCAGCTTCCTCCAGCACCGGGGTCTCCGCAGTTCCTTGCACACACGTGACCGGACACACCCAGCGGATCACTCAGGGTCGTGGGAACAGAGAAGAGCCCATGGGAGGGGTGTCCACAGCACCTGAAATGGACCTGGGTGTGGGTGTGAGCTGGCTAAGGAGCAGCTCTTGATCGCGCCTCGGGGAGCCGAGCGGAGCATGAGACCTGGGGTGCGAGAAAATGGTGGGTGTGCGTAGGTGAGTCGCAAAAACGGAGTGTGAATGAAGACTGACTTCAGAGGACCCTTCTCAACACGAAGTCCGCATCTCAGGCGGCACCCTCGCGTGCAGCTGCTGTCCGCCGTCAGCCTTAAGGACAGCCGACGCAGGCTGCCCGGTCATGCGGGCCCCAGGCCAGCCCAGGACGCGCGCGGCTCAGGCAGCAGGCTCCGAAGGACTGGCCTGCTCGTCCCTTCTAGGCCTCAGTGCGGCCTCAGCGTCGTCCTCCTCTGTGAACTCTGGGGTCCGGGAGAAGCCACCGCCCCCCTCGGAAACCGGCAGCACCTGTCACGCGATTTTGTGAGGCCGTCTCGAATCTGCCCTCTTCCCTTTTTCTCTGTCGTTATTCTCCTCTTACCTCTTGCTCTCCTGATCAGATCCTGCTTTCAACCTCCGATCTTCCCGGAGCGAGCTGGAGGGGAGGGCGGGCCTGCGCAGTTCCAGACCCACTTCCTTCACGACTCTCAGAGAACGAGGGTCTGCGTCCTCGCCTGGGTGGGTGCATCACGGGGCACTCGTAAGCTGCACTGGCCCTTTCTGGCTTAAAACTGTTGGTGCCCAAACTGGGATTCTTTTAAGAGTCAAGATTCCGGAATGTCCCGGACCATTCTCCAAGCACCTGACACCACGCACTTGTCTCCCCGGGAAGACGGGGAGGTGGAGTGGCACCTGTCTGAAGCCCTCGGGAGGCCAGCTCTGACCCGCAGGGCGCCTCAGAACACCGTGCATCAGGGACGCTGGACTCAGGTCCTGGCTGTCCATGCTGGACGCTCCTGACTGACCTGCACATTGGCACCCTGCAGGGTCCAGCCGGCTGTCCCGGTCCCGACCCAGGCTCCAGGAGAGGGAAGGAGGGAGAGAGGAGAGAAGAGGAAGGAGGGAGGAGGGAGGAGGGAGGGAGGAAGGGAGGAGGGAGGTGGGTTGGATGTCAGACTGAAATGATGTAGTGAATGAGAAAATGCTACAGAGCCTGGCATAATGAACTCTTGTACAGAGGTCTCCCTTCCTT
>RJWH01005829.1:0-23200 GCA_004363575.1 Solenodon paradoxus
CATCGCATACTTTGGGGAGTGTGCTCAGCAGGGATTTAGGGCAGGAATTTGAAATTAGGTCCTTTGTGAATGACAGGTGACTTAGGACACAGTAATGCTTAGGCTCTGAATAATTCTTGGTTCTTTGGTAGGGAGAGATATCTCAGTTTATATAAGCCAGAAGGAAGTGTTCTGGTGAGTTGTAGGTGGCTACCAGGATGTGTGTTTAGAGTGTTGATCCAGGTAGAGTTACGCTGTCTGCTGTGAATGTTGTAAAGGAACTGACTGCAGCCATGACAGCGGACTTTCTTAAGGGTGGGACCTCGGTGGAGAAAGACCAGAATCAGGCCCTCTGTTCGGAGTCAGCAAGGCCTGAATACCCTAGTTTGGTAAGAAGCGAGCCCTTTGGTGGAGAACTCACATCTGTCCTTCTCTGGTTCCTTTTGTTTCTGAGCATCTGAAAATCATGGACAGGAGGGACCAGAGGGTGTCGGAATCATCCCACCAACAGCTATCCACTTCTCTAGATGGCAATCTGTTGCGAGAGTGACATCATTGAAGAGGACGCCAGAGGTGAGCACTGTGGGAAAGTTTGTTTTTTAATCTTGTTTTCCACTCACCATTTCTATCATAACAGAGATGAGGCAAAGGATAACAGAGGTAATATAGTGTAGAGGTGAGCTGTTGGGTTCTGGGGTTAGACTCCCGGGGCCAAGACCTAGCACCTCCATGCTGAGATCTTGGCAAGTTATTTTTACGTCAATGTGCCTATTTCTGTAAGGTGAAGATAATCTTAAGTTCCTACCACAAAGATAGTTGAGGGTTTTCAGCTAAATGATGACCATGGCTCAGCACAGAACGAACACCTAGCTCATGTCAGTTATTACTACTGAGCTTCCTCTTTGGTTGTGGGGTTGGAGAGCTTCCCTTCACCCTGACTCCTGGTCAGGATCACGTACACCTCTCTGGCTGTAGAATAGTGGGGAATTGGTCCCTGCTTTAAGCTTTCACCTTTCTTCAGAAACGTGGGACAATTTAGCAAATCTGAAAATTGTGCAAACAGATTCTTAGGCTTCTGCAACTTCCTTCCTGCTGCTGGAAGAAGAGAGGGGATGTCTGTGCCCCTGGCCTGACCCTCTTTGGGTTCATTCCCAGGCTCTGAAGCTCTAAGCTGTGTGGTGCAATGAGCTGCGCTCTTTACCAAGCTGACTCTATGCAGGCCGCCAGGTGGAAGAGCTCCCTGGTCATCAGGGAAGCCAAACTATAGTTAATTCTGCAGGGAACAGCCAAGACAGGAAACAGGCCCTGGTGTCCTCCATCTCCTGGAACAGGGGTCTTAAGGAGACCCAGAAGCCGCCAGAATAGAATTGCAAGGAAGAATTTGTCCCTTTCAGCAGATTCTCAAAGAATAGAGGGCCCCCCAAAAAGAGAAAGAGCATTGTCATAAAGGAAGGCAGGCCAGCAGAAGCCAAGAGCTAGAATCTGGGTGAATGTTCCAGTACAGCCTGGTCACTAGTGAATAAGTTGGCGTCCGGTCCAGTGCTCTGTTGCGGGGACTTGAGTTTTCTCTGACTACATGAAACACAATAACAGTGTCCCCTGCTGACACGGTTGGGACAACATGCCAAAGTTTCCTCGGTCAGAGAAGTGGTTTGGGTTGAGAAGATGACTCTCGTGTTTGCTAATGACTGGAGATCATGACAGAGGCGTTTCAGAAGATGCTGTGGAAACGTCTGGTAAGGACAAAGGGTGCTGATTTCCTTCTGGGGCCGGGGGATTTTCCTCAGTCCTCTGTTCTCAGCAATAGGAGGACCTGCCAACTAAGATAACCTCAACTGACACTTTTTTGGGGCAATGGCTGCATACCAGGCACTTGTATTGAATGCCTTGTTGTTATTATCTTGGTCAACCCCCAAATTCTACTCTAACATAGGCATTATTATTCTTTTACAGACAAGGAAACGGAAGCTCAGAGAGATGAGCTCTCTTGCCAAGTGCTACACAGCTGACACAGACTCACTCGGTCCCTCTAACTCCACTGCCTGTGTCCTGTCCTGGCACCCTCCTCCACCCTCCACTCCAGTCCTACACCACAGACTAGAGTGATGTGCTTCCCTGTCCTAGAAAAAAAAGGCTAAAAGGTGGAGACTAGACAATAAGACAGCATTGTCAATATCTAGGTCTGCTGGGGTGTTGGAGGCCATTAGGAACCCCAGGGTTGTATGTGTGCTGGGGTGCTGTGCAGTATTGGGGATGTTGGGTATGGCTGGGAGTGCTGTGATGAAAGTGTTAAAGTGTAGGGAGTTATGGACGTGTTTGGCGTGGTGTAGTTTTAGGGGTGTTATGGGGATTGGAATATTGCATTGATGGTGTCGGGGTGTTAGAGGATGTATGCTGGGGTTGTGTGTGACAGGAGGAGAGCGAGACTCTGTCTCCTGCTGGTCAGTCACTCCTTGGCTGGGGACTTGACTCCTTCTGCCAGAGTCCCAACTGCTGCTGCTCCCTGCCACAATCCCCGGCCCAGACCGCAGGCTCTGGAGCCGCTGGGCCTCCCTCTCTTTCCTCGTGGGCCTTGGGGGTGCCTAGAAGAGCTACCAGCTCAGTGCTGGGAGCTGGGAATGGGCTCGCAGGGAGGGTCCAGCGTGCAGTCTCAGCCTGGGCTGATGGAGTGGATGGCTCTGTGCTTGGCTACACTCTGTGCATAGAAACATCAGAAGAAAGGAAGGTTTTGCCCAAACTTTGGTTTTTACAGCCCTGTGGAGAGACATGTGCTTTTTTTCTACTAAGAGATCTTATGACAATGATACTAATGAAAAAATAGCTAAGGCTTATGTAATGCTTACAGTGCATCAGGCACTATTTTCATTGTTCTAAATATATTATCTAATTTAGTCCTTGTAACAACCCTAAGAGGTAGCTACTTTTAATATCTCCACTTTATGCAGGTGTCTGAGGCACAGAGATGTTCAATACCCACGAGGCAGCATGGGGAGCAGGAGGCTGAGGCAGGATTTAAGAGCAGGCACATGCTCTCTAAGCCCTGCAGCCAGGCCCTCAGTCACTAGATCGCCTGATTCTATTATATCCGCTGCTCTGACTCCTGGCCCCCCACCCCCACCCCGGGAATTCAGCTGCAAGCCCTCCAGTTTTTGGTTTTGAGATTGTGGAGGCTGGCGAGGCTTCACGGTTAAAGAAAGAAAGACTTCTGCTAAGTTTTATTTAAATCCGAGTTCCCCTCAATGGGGTTGAACAATCCAGTGCTCAGCCTGCTGGTCTCCAATGTTTGCAAGTAAAACCTTTTTCTTTTTGAAAGACTGAGGGAAGATGGTGCAGTGGAATCCTGGATTGAAGACAAAAAAAGGCAAAAGGCAACTTCTTTCCCTGCTGACTTGAGGGTAGTCATCTTTCTCCCTAGGAATCAATTTCTTGGCATCCTGAATTGTGAAAGAAAAGACTTACATCATTAAACCTATTTTTTTTTAAAGGAAATAAAACTATCTTTGTCTCTTTGTGCATTTCCACACCTTGTTAGATGTGTTTTCAGAAAATCTCAGTTAAAGGAGCACATTCCTAGATTGTTAAGAGATAAGTGGAAGAGTAAGTGAGCGAGCTGCTTGGTTATTTAGCAATTCTGTGGGGGGAAAAGCTTAGGACAACATCCTGTGAGCATCTCAGAAATGCCAAAAAGGCGGATGTCAGGAGGCAAAGGGATTCTTCCTTGAGCGTGAAGGATTCTTAGAGAATGAAGAACTGTATCTAATGAAGTGACACCGGCCTGTAAAGATCAGGAGAACAGACCAGCACTTTTAACAGTGGAGGAATTCACAATGAGCTCAGATAAGACAACGGACTTATTTGCAGGTGGTGTGTCAGGGCGAGGTGACAGAGCAGCCTGCAGCCACCGCCAAGAATTTTCCTTGACTAGAAAACAGATTTCTTGGCAGAACTGGAACCTGGTGAGTTCAGATTCCTTAAGGACAGAAGAAATTCCCTGGGGCTCATAAAGAAGGGTCTATTTTGGTAGGAAAGTCAAGAGGAGCTGTCACTCTATTTGTCTCAAGTCCAGGCCCCTGAGGGACACCTTCACTTTTATGCTGGTCTGTACCCTTGGGCCCTCAACTACTTCCTCAGGGTGACAGGAGACTGGAGTCGCCTAAGGGAGGCTGTCTAAAACCCAGTGGACTAAGTCACAGCCTCCTATGCAGCCAGAGGCCGTTACTAATCTATTTAGAGCAAAGGAAATTAAATTTAGAAACATGTAGAAGAAAACAAAACCAAACAAATCCCCCAAAGAAAAAAACAAAAACTGAGAAGGCCTGGATACAGAGTAAAGTAGTTTCTGATTAGGAGTAGGGGTGAGTATCTATTCTGTCCCAGAGTGTTTGAACGCTTTCCTCATGCCTTCTCTAAACCCTCCCCAAGCAAGAACTGGAGCATCAGGTATCTTCGGGGTCTTCTTAGAGCAGCCTGGACTCTAGTTTTCCTTATATATTCTTGTCACCCCCGGATTGGGCTAGAATCAGACGAATTTTGTTGAATATCCAGAATTTGGCAAAGAGCCTTTGACACTTCGCTACATGACTCCTGAGCTCAACATGTCCGTTATAATGCGTCCTCCTTTCTAAGAGGGAGGGCACTCTGGAGTTAGGGAGCTTTGTGTAACCTAGGCCATCACCCACCACTAAGATCACCCTCCCATTAGTTAGTAGTCTCCAGTCTGAGACCTGAGGTAGAGTCTCCCTGTCCTTTCCCAAAGCCACCCCTCCCAGTGGATGACTCTTTAGGGCAGGGGCAGGGGGTGCTGACGGTCATAGTGGGTGGTGGTGCAGACAGCTACTGCTCTCTGTAATAGAGTCACAGAATCACAGAGCTTTGAGAGACTCTAGATGGAATCTAGATTCTTGAGTCTTGAGATGGTGAACTTCAGGGTAATACCAGAGTGAGCTTTCTTGATCCTCTTCCAGCATCCCCACATAATCTCTGAGACAGCACCCCCACCACTTCCACATCTCTCATTTTGGTCCAGTCATGCTAATGTCCTACTTGTTCCTAGAACACGCCTGTGCGCTTCCAGCCTTGGAAACTTTGTATTGGCTCTTCCCTTTGCCTGGGACACTTTTCCAAGTCACATAGCTCACTCCCTTATCTCTTTTGAATCTGTTCAAATGGCACCTACTTGATGAGGTTGACCCCGACGCTGACCATCATCTAAGAATTCCAAACTCAGCATGCTCTTGTGGCCTAGCGGATAAGGCCACCAGACACAGTCCAAACACATCCCAAGGGCCCAGGTTCAAGACCTGGGAGCGGGGCAGGGTGTGGAACAACCAAAATGAACAGCTAAATAAAATAAATGAATTTTTCTTCCTCTTCTCTTCCTGCTTGCCTGACTACTCACTTTCATTTCTGCCGGCACCTTTCCTTTAAAAAAAAAAATTCCAAGCTCATCTCCATATCCTTTGAGGGTGTAGGGATCTTTGTTTCTTCACTGTCCCAAGTAGGATATGTTGATGGTCCCTAGCATCTGGCACATAGTGGGTACTCTCATATGTCCATATTTTTAGTGTGGGCAAACTTCACTGGAAATGCTTCTTGACAGAAAACAGGGCGGTGGGGAGATCACGGTGAGTGCATGGGGACTTTGAATTGAGGTCAGTAGCCAGGGTTATGTTGTTAATAAATGCCTGAGGCAGGGTTTGTGCACAGAGCAGTTGAAATCCCCATTCTCTGCCAGCAATTAGCTCTGTGACCTTCAGCAACTTACTTAACCTCGCTGAATCTCTACTTCCTCACTTGTAAAATGAGCATCAGTTAATTTTTCCTTGAAGTTATTTGTAAGAATTAAGAGTTATTTCACCCCCATAAATTTGACCTTGTAGTTCAGGACTCCATCCAAATGCCACCTCTTCAGAAAACCTTCCTGGCTATTCAGTCTAAAGTGGCTCCCTCAGTGGTGCCTGGCACTCAGCAGGCACTCATAAATATTTACTTAACAAATGTCTCCCCCTCTTTATCTATCACCCCCATAGGGTAAATCCCAAATACCTTTCCAGGGCCTTTAGGACCCTACCCAGGTTCATCTGCTTCTCCACCACCCCTAGGCCAGTCTGGAAAACCCTGAACACCCACTGTCATCTCCAATACCCTTCATCTACATCAGGGGTCAGCAAACAAATGTTCTTTCTAAATCTGGCCTAGCACTAAGAATGATTTGTACAATTTAAAACAGTAAAAAAAAAAAAAAAAAAAAAAAAAAAAAAAAAAAAAAAAAAAAAAAAAAAAAAAAAAAAAAAAAAAAAAAAGAAAAAAGAAAAAAGAAAAAAAAAATCTAACCAAGAATACGGATTTATTTATGTGAACACATATGAAATTTCAATGTCTCCATAAATGGAGTTTTATTGGAACACAGCCACGTTCACTCACTTCTGAATTGCCTTACTTGCTTTTGTCTTACTACAGCAGCGTTGAGAGATATGTATGAGAGATACCATAGAGTTTACAAAGTCTAAAATATTTATTATCTGGCTCTCTTACTATCAATAAAGCTGTAGGGGAGCTTTAGAAAAAGTTTGCCGACCCCTCCTCCTGATATTTCCTACTTACCCTTTAGGTCACATCTGAAAAATTGCTTTCTGGGGATCCTTGGTTGAGGTGCCAAGACTGGGGTGGGGTGGCCTGCCAAGTGTGCTTTCTGCTCCCCCAGACCAGGGACAGGTTCATCTCCTTCTTTGCTGCATCCCTAATGGTTCTAGAGCCGTGCCTGAAACATGATAGGTGACCAATAAATATTTGCTGCATGAATGAAAGAGTTAAAGTCTCCTCCTTCCCAGCGGAAGAGATTTGATGTCCAAATGTGGCACCCAGCGTGAAGGCTCAAGAAGGTCTGAGTAGAGAGACTCCAAGGAGACCTGGAGTCCTTGAGAAAACCTGGAGGAGGTGAGCGCTCCCTCCTGTAGCCATGAGGTTTGGGAGATGCAGGGACTTTGGGGTTGAGGCTGGGAAACCAGTAGTTAACATGAATGAGAGGGGATCAGAGTTGGGAATGAACTAAATGAAATAAATGCCTCAAAACAACCCCGGGCATCTAGCTGTTCTCATGACAATCCTCAGTCCTAGAAGGCATTCCAGAACCAGGAAAATTACCTCCAAAATGACCTAGAGAAGATCTTTCTGGCCTTTCTGGTCCCTATATGAAGATACTGCGATTGTTTTGATAAGGTCACTCTGCAAGGCCCCTGAAGTCTCAGCTGCAGGTAGTATTCTCAGGCCTGAGTCCAGAAAAGTTTTGTCATTATCCCCAATTCAAAGGCAGTGACAGAAGTATAGCTAGCTGCATTCAACCTTTCTTTATGAAACTCGCCTTCTGACACCTGTACGTTGAGCCAACCAAAGCAAATTGAAACTTAAAAAAATTTTCAGTGAAATCTGATTTACCAAAAATGTTTGCCATAATTAGGAGGAAGGTTTGGTGTCCAGGTTAGTGTCACAGTGCAAAGATCTGACAACCAAAGGCAGACAATCTCCTCACTTTGGGAATTCGTTCTTGGGGGCCAAATAACATTCTTTAAGACAGCATTTGGAAGACAATACTTCTCCAAGGGAGTTAAATATATCTAGAAACTCAGCAAGAAGAAAGACAGTCCATGCTGTAATAAAGAATGCCACTTGGTGTGCCCTGGTGGAGGTGGAGCAGTGGTTGGCTTAGTTGTCTCCAAATGATGCAGGCCACATACCCCTGGGTTAGAGTGTGTGGGTGGGAGAGGGAGGGGGATGGGGCGGGAGGAGGATGGAGGCATTGACAACCAGTGTGAACAACCAAAATGGAAATAAATTAAATGCTTCATTCTCTCTCTTCCAGCCTACTTATTTTTTGCCTTCATTCCTACCCCTACTTTTCCTTTTTTTTTAAAAAAAAGCCACTCACTCTGCTACTGGGCCTTGGTGAGACAGATTTTGGCCTGTGTTCCCCCATCCCAGCTCCCTCTACTGCACCAAAAGTTCTGGGAAGATTGTTGCTTCTGACCCCTAGGCCCCAGGCAGTAGTTTGCTGGTAAAAGTTTAACAATTGGCTTGGAGAGGGAGAAGATGGAGTTGATTACTGCAGTTCAAATATTACCACCTTAGTTGATTTTAAGCCACTAATGTGGTATCAACCATCTCAGAAAATTCCAGAGCATTTTACAATCAGTTCCCTGGAGCCAGTAAGTGCTGACTCCATTGCCACTTCCAGGGCATCAGGTCTCAGACTTCCTCAAACCATGTTTGTCCTGGACCACCACCCACCTTAAATTCCCAAGGCTAGTTTTTTATGGACTGAACCTTCCTCACAAATGTCAGGCCCTGGTGTGGTGAGCAGGCCTTGGGAATCTCCAGCTTTGAGTCCCAGAATTTGCAGAGACCCCCCCCCCCAACCCCCACCCTGGACTGAATGCCTTGGAGGTGGGGGGTATCCTCAGAGGGTCCACTCCCAGGTCTGGTGGAAAACCCCAGATCGCCTGCTTTGTGCCAGATCTTTAGCTCCTGGTGCATGAGAATGGGTCCGTGGCAGGTGGCCTCAGGGTGAGTATGAATAGCGGTAATTGTCCCTGTGTCAAAAGGATGAGCCAGGAAACAGGAATAGGACTGGAGGAGGGGTGGGGGCGGGGTGCAGCTTTCAGTGAATTAGGCTTTCTCTATTGATTCCATAAGGCTACATAATGAGCTGGTTTGGAGGCCTCCTGCCTGCCTAGCTACAGCTCAGGGGCCAGAATAGGGTGATGCACCCTCCCCACCCCACACCCGCAACCCTCCAGGCTAACATGCTCTGTCTTTGTTTACCTGTTATTGCTTTAGGAAAGAGACATGATTCAGACCTGGCTGTCAGGTATCTGCAGGAAAGGAAAGGACATATGTGGAAACACATGGCCTCTGCCATCTTTGGCAAGAAGCTGCTCTTCTCTGAACTCAGTCTCTCCATCTGTAAAATGGGAACTATTATAATTCCAGTCTTCATAAAGTCATTGCCAGCACTGAGGCCACACCCATGGCCTCCTCGTGTAGTCTCACTAGAGCACTCAGTGCAGGGCAACCATTATTATTACCTTAGTCTCCCCACATAACCATGGTTTTGCTTTCCAAGGCCTCAGTTAACCATGTTCAGAAGAGATCCAGAAAGAAAATGTACACTCAAATATTTTGAGAGGGAGAGGGACTACATTCACATAACTTTTATTATAGTATATTCTATGATTTTTTAATTTTAATATTAGTTACTGTTAATGATCTCTTACTGTGCTTAATGAATCAACGAAACTTCGTAGATTTACATGTACAGGAAAAAACATAGTATAGATAGGGCTGAGGCTCTGGGCATCCAGGGGAGGTCTCCAAACATATTCCCTATGGATGAGGGGGGTCTACTGTATTTTCTGACTTCTGGCCAAAGCCCTAACACAGACTACACCTAAACGTTGTGACTAAGTGTGTGACCCCAGGCAAGCACCTCTTTCCCTCCCCTCCTTATCCCACTGGGAAATGCAGGTAATCACACTGGGCCCTCCCTGCCTCCCAGGGACGGGAGGATTAATGAGATAATGTGAGAAGCGGCTGCTCTGGGGGAAGAAAGGTGTTATGTACATGGAAGGTGTAATTATTATCCTGTAACTACATGAATGTTTATATTGGGCCTATCCTGGCAATTCGGAGGGGCTTTGACAAGCGTTGTCTCAGGCTGGAAACCAGTCCAAGGGGTGGGGACAGCAGAAGTTTCCTCTACTTGCAGGCATCCTGGAGCCTCCGGAGGGAACTGTGTCCCAGCTCCAGGTGCCAGGAGCACTGTGAGAGCAAGGGGAGCCCAAGTCACCTCATGGCACCCCACCAAGGATCTTAAGGAAGGTCCCAGGATGGCTGCCCAGCATTTGAGTTGGAATGAAAGTCCAGGCCTGAGCATAGCAATTCTGTGGCTGCCAGAGATTTTGGTGTGGGGTTTAGCAAATTCTAGTCTTACTCAGTTTGTCTTGCCTTGTCCCTAATGTTTCAGTCTCCCGCTCCCTCCAACTGTCATCACCACCAAAACCAACTTCATCATCACTGGGGAAGTCCCCAAGAGAGCAAGGTCCTGTGCTGCGTGCTGGCTTTGGCTGCTTTTGAATTTAGAATTGAAAACAGCCGCTCCTGTGTTCCTCCTCAGAGTCTTCCCTCCAGAAATAGCATGTTAGGCTGGGCAGGAGGGGACTGGGCAAAGCAATAGATGTGAGTCACACGTGGGGATTAGAGACCAGACCCCAGATTCACATCCTGGGTCTGCCACTTGCCAGCCTCTTGACCTTGGCAAGTGACATCCTCTGTGCACCTCAGGCTCCCCATCTACAAAACCCAGGATTGTGAAGTGTCAGTGTGACCATCAGCTGAAGTAGCGCCTATGAGGCGCCAGGGTCTGGAATGCAGTGAGTGCTCCATGTATGTTAGTGATCAGTGATTAGTTAAAACCAACAGCTGTCCCCATCCCTGCAGTGTTTCCCACAGTGGCCTATAAAGCCAGAATCCCATTGAGAGAGAGTTTGTAGAATATCCTTCCCAGACTTTCTTTGTTTTTTGTTTTTGTTTTTTTAAAAGAAAGGTACAGGCAGGAATGAAGGTGAGTAGGCAGGCAGGCAGGAAGAGAGAAAGAAGGAAGAAGCATTCCATTTTATTTTTATTTAGTTGTTCACACTGGTTGTTCTCCCCTGGACCCAGGACTCCAATCCAGGAATATGTGGCCTGTGCTCCTTCAGAGGTGGTCGATCTAACTGCTACTCTACCAGGTCATGCCCTTTCCCAGTCTTTCAAGTCAGTGGAGTTGAAGGCCAGTGCATACATTGCGGGGCCCTGCTCTCAGCATCTCACGGATGCTCCTTAACTGAAGGCCGCCCCTAGCTCTAGCAGCTTGAAGCATTTGTAGAGATTCTACAGAACGGGAGATGAGAAAACCTAGTCTCCTTGAAAAGACCCTGAACAAAGTGCTTCATCTTTAGACAGTGGAATCCAGGCTCCCCAATTATGGTGATGATGATGGCAGTGAAGATGATTACAGTAATAATTACAGAAAACCTTTAACTTTCCAAACTGATTTTCTTCGTTTCCTTGTGTGTCAGACAATGGGATTGATTAGATGAACTTTGAGGTCCTTCTTCCCATCCTGTAGTTCTCTCTCAGACCATACACACCAGGGATAAGTTGGGCTCCCTCCTCCACAAGAGTGCCCCTCCCCATCCTGTGAACTGAAGGCTGGTGGCTCTTCCAGACACCTGTGGGTGGATAAAACTTCATCATATGCCTTGAATTAAAAGGGTGTGATCCTTGGGTATCTGCTCTGAGATATTTGCCAGGGTATGAAGGAAAAAATACAAATTTTGGATCATCTTGGAGCCATGAGGGTGGGAGAGTGTGAAACACTTACTTAAGACAGTCAGTGGGAAACTCTCAGTCCACTTAACAAGAGTATTTGGATGCTGGGAAAATGTGAGTCATCAAACTTCCATGATTTGATGGAAACATCCCCTCCAGACAACTCAAGTTATTTTTCCTATGATTCTGTGCTGACCAAACAACCGCCTGGCTCCATATTGGGAAAGAGAGGCTCTGATGTGTGTGGCCAGTCTGAACTGCAACTGGAATTAGCAGCCTGACATTTTGGTGGGTTTATATCTCTCAGGAATCAATTTCTTTTGTATGACTGGACCATCATAGCCACGAAGATTGAGAAATGGGATCCTTAACCTGGTGTAACATCCTCCTATGCAGGACAGGGAGGGCAAATACCCCGATTTCCTTAACCACTGTCAGCAGCTCTCCATTCTCCTGGCCAGTCCTGGGTTTGGACAACACATGCCACATGAGCCAGTCTCCTGGAGGCTCCACAGGTCCAAAAAGGTACTTCAGAATCTGCAGAGGCTGTTTCTCCACTTGGGCATGCTGCAGTATAGGCCCTACTAGGAAGGAGGAGTGAAGTGGGAGACGGCAAAGAAGGATGGGAGGTGGGAGCAGAATATATTTTATAGAGCATCTTGTCCTACTGGGAAGTGATAGGCAGATTAATGGCTTCTAGGTCCTAATTTCCTGGAGTCAGGAGCACATCCTATTATATGACAAGGGGAAATAAAGGCTGCTAATCAACTGATTAAGATAAAGATATAATCTCAGATTATCTGGGGGAGCCCAAAGTAGTCACAAGGCGCTTTATAAGTGAAAGAGGGAGGCAGGAGGGTCAGAGTCAGTGTGACACAATGTGAGAACCATGCACCGTTGTTGGCTTTGAAGATAGACAAAAGGGTCAAGGAATGTGGGTATCTGGAAAAGTCAAGAAGACAGATCCTCCCCTTACGGTCTCCAGAAAGGAACATAAAACCCTGCCCACACTTCGGTTTTCGGCCATGAGGTCTATGTCAGACTTATGACTTATGGAGCATAAAGATAACGACTGTGTGTTGTTTGAAGGCATGAACGTGTGGTGATTTGTTGCAACAGCAAAAGGACATGAATACAAGGAGCATGACAGAGCCTCAGGAAAGAACGAAGACACAAGTCTTGACTTTACTGTCCATGTGGCTAAAGGGCCAGAGCTGGTTCTTGGCCTGGCTGGGTTGGCTTATGTCCCTGACACAGGGCCTCAAGCAATGCCTGGAAGTGAGAAGAGGAAGGGAGAAAACCAGAGGTGACTGAGGAAGCAAAACAGGGAGCCACTGGGGCATCTCAGAAGCCCGGCCCTGTTCAGAGCCCCCCACACCCACATAGGCTCACTTCGCTTGTGTTTGCCCTCCAGAGACCTCCAAGCCCTTGTGCAGGCGCTGCAGGGAAAAGCACTTCCTTCTCCTTCACACTCTGTTTCGGAACTTCACACTGTCTGCTCTCTGTTGAGGATTGTTTATCTCTGTCTAGCTCTCCACACGCTGCTTGTTCCCAAGTGACCATCTGCTTCTGTGATCCTGTTGGCTAGAAGGAAATGGGACCATCAGGTTAATTCCAGGGCCTCAGAGGAGATGCCACCAATGAGCAGGGATGTTAAAAGAGAACCGGTGCCCCAGGGACACTCTGTGGGAAATGACTGAGGACAGTAGGAGGGGGCTCAGGCCTGGGTGACGGTGTTATCTCTCCTCCAGATTTCTCCATCCCTCCTCTGAGGCAGATCAGTCTGTGGGGCCAGCTGGAATAGTGACCAATGCTTGGGCCGTTCTCAAAAGAGAAGTAGGAGGTAGCTGAATTTTTTTTAGTAGAGCTCTCCTAACAAATACCACACACTGGGTGGCTTGAACAACAGGAATTTATTTTCTCAGTTTTGAAGATCAAGGTGTTTACTGGTCTGGTTTCTTCTGAGGCCTCTCTCTTTGGTTTGGAGATAGCGGGCTTCTCCTTTTGTCTTCACGCCATCTCCTCTCTTTGCAAGTCTCTCTTACTGCCATGAACCCTGTCAGATTGGATTAGGGCTCATCTCAGTGGATTTATTTTAATTTAATGACCTCTTTAAAGGCCTACCTCCAAATATAGTTACATTCTGAGATACTGAGGGGTGAAGGTTTCAACATAAAAATTGGGTGGGTTTTGGGGGAGAGAGGGCAATACACAATTCAGTCCATAATAGCAGTGTAACCTGATGATTGAAAGAAGTCACTTTAAAAAGAAATCCTTAATAATGTTTCACATCTGAAACTTACACAACACTATAATGCAATTAAAATTTATTTGTTTTTAAAAAGTTAGATCTTGGCTCCTCTCTTCCCTACCTGTGTGATCTTGTACAATTGCTGAGCTTCTCTGGGCCTCAGTTTCCTCCTAGATACAATGGAATGAATAAATACCTATTGCAAAGGTTTTTATGAGGATTAAATGAGTTGAGGATGTAACTACTTGGCATGGTGCCTGGCACAGAGTAAGAACTGGGTGCCTGGGAATTTCGCTATTATTCCTGAATAGTCAGGGAGAGTTCTTTAGGCTCAATGCCCCAGAGAAGGAGGGAATCAGGCAGGCAGAAGCTCCCTGGACCCAATGTGAAAAAAAACCAAACAAACCAGTAGCAATTGAGATTGGCACAGCTACAACCCCCTCTCCACCACACCCCAATCCCTCATAGCCATCGTTGTTTGAATCAGTTACAGCAAACAGGGATTACTTTGTAGTGAGAAACAAATCTGTGGAGCAGACTAGAAAGGTATTGATAACCCCATTTCAGAGATGTGGAAACTGAGGCTCAGCACAGAGACTGAATCTAAGGTTACGTGCACAGTAACTTTAGAGTCAGGACCAGCTCTGGTCCTTTGAATCCAAGTATTTGGGCTTACCTATGTGACTCATCAACAGTAATTCTGCTTCTGAGTGAATGGAAAGGCTGAGGTCAAGGGCAAAGCTTTGGCCTTATGGGTAGAGTTTGTGTATAGCAGGCCATGCTGGGTGGAAAATTGAAGGAGAAAGGCTTGGAGGCTGTGCCTGGTGTCAGACTCCGTGTAGAGCTACTGACAAGGGCGCTGGGCTGGTAACATGGGTGGGGGTTGGGCTGAGGATGGCCATCAGGACCCTTAGGCTTGGGATGGAAAGAGCAGTTGGAGGGGGTGACCAAGGGTAACCATGGGTGACTGCCGCCTCTGCAGTTAGCACCTTTCAGATTTTCCGAAGCTCTCTTCTTTTTCATTAAGAGCCGGATTCACTCAGCTAGCCCACACCCAGAGTGAGTGCTCTCTCCTTTCCAGAGCAGCTGTGCCAGGCCCCCTTGCAAAGGTCGATTCTTTGGTCTGCAGCCCTCTCAGGCATGGGCATGTGTAAACTAGGTCTTGGCATTGGTCTTTGGAAACCAGAGGAGGGACGGTCAGATTATTTGGAGGCCACATCAGGCAGTGGAGGAATTCTAAAAGTAGCCAGAGGCCCTGCAAAACAAGCAAGAAAGAGGATAATGGCAGAGCGGGCTGCTTTAATTTCATTTAGGCTGACCAGGGGATGTGGGAAAGGCCGGGGACTGCTGGTGCTGGGCAGCACTGCCTGGGCTGTTTAGCCACAGTTGCTCGCAGTCCTGTTAAAACAAATGATTGTGATTAGGAGGGAAAAGTGGAGAGCAGCCGGAGTGAGCTCCCACCCACCACCCACGGGAAACAGGAGAGAACTAGAAACAGATGCTTGGGGCTGACTCTGGTACTAATGGGCAGACTGTTGTCATGCTCGACTGGTTTGGCTAGTCAGCCAGAGGGAAAGAAGGAAAATGAAGGGCCTCTCCTCATACTGGCTTGTGGAGCAGGCTCAGGGGCCCTGGGTTCCCTCCACCTCTGGGGACAGGAGGTTGATGGTCTAGGAGTTGCTGAAGGTTGTGGGGGTTGGGAGGGAGGCAGGACTGAAACTTTCTTATCCTGCTCAGCAGGGGCACCCAGACAAATGGCCCAGGACAGCAGTGCTGCCTCTAGTCTTTCCTTCCTGAGGACTGTGGTCAGTCTTCTTTCATCTCCTCTGCCCCACGTCTGGATTCTGGCCTCCATGCCTGGGTTGCTGAGAGGTAGCACCAAGCCCAAGAGCAGAAGAAGGATTTTCATACAACAGAATACAGCTCAAGGATGAAAAAGATCAAACCACCCCTTCATTCAACCTCGTGAGCCAATGTCACAGGCAAGATTTTGAGTGAAAGAAGTCAGATGCAGGCATGTAAGCCTGATTTCATGTTTTATATGAACCCTAGAACAGGAGAAACTCTGTGGTGACAGTCAGAAGACTAGAGAATGCCAGAGCTTGGTGTTTCAGTGGAGGGTGTATGAGGGAGCCCCCTGGGCGGCTGGAAATGCTCTACAGCTTGATGTGGTTGGGGGTTAGGATGTGTATGGCCGCATCTGTAAAAATTCACCAATCTGTCTAGTTAAGATTTGTGAACTTTAGTGTATAAATTCTACCTCAAGAAAAAAATGACAAAAAATATGAACAGACAAATAAGTCATCAAACAGGAGAAGCATGCTCCTCCAGCACTGTCTTGAATTACTGGTCTTAAGGCTCCCTGTGTGCTTATCTCTCTTCAGATTCAGGATCCATGAGAGTGTATTTCAGAGACTGCCCTATTGGCAATCTGTTTACATTCACTCTTCCTTTTAATGTGTTTATTGATTTATTTTAAGGAGAGGAAGGGAGAGGAGGAAGAAGCATCTTTATTTATGTTGCTTTTTCACCCAGTCCCCAGTTTTGAACCCTGGTCCTTGGGCTTTAATGCTCCGCATGCCAGTGTCTCAACTTCCTGAGCCACAAGGAGAGGCCTCAACTTCACTTTTCTTAAGAGTTCTGACTGTCCAAGGTAGTTCTTTGGAGAGTGTGGGGCTTCATAGTTTCCAAGAAGTCCTTTTGTACTGATGGATAAAAGAGGTGGGTCTATAGAAGTGAATTTGAGTGTGGAACAAATAACCCTGTCTTCTAATAGCCTCTCCCTTCTCTAGTCAGGACAAGAAATTGTAGTGCAAGGAAAGAAGTCAAGGGTATTTCTCGTGAGGGGGCAATTTTGGGTTCTCGGTTGGGGGATGCTTGGGCAGCCTGATCCAGTGATAATTCATATTGTTTTTCCCCAGAGACTAAGTTTTTCATTCTGGAGGCTGTAATGACACATGGATTCTACCTGAGCTTCTCCACTCCTTTTTCTGCTCTTCGAGTAGAGATGGTCACAGAGAAGGTACAAGAGAGACTCAAGTAATCTGTTTCTGGACAGTCATTTCTCCTGAGTAACTGGGAGCCCATGTTCAGCAGGGAGAAGGGTGAGCTCTGTCCTTAGTTTCTGTTTCTCAATAACTGACCCTCTCAGGTGGCTCCAGAGGAGGGCAGTTGAGTTTCAAGTGAGTTCCTGCCAACTGTTTCCTTGGTTGATACTGTGGGATAGAAGAAGAGTAAAACACTCTCCTCTCTTCAAAGCCAGAATCCGGCTAACTCTGCCTCAGAAAAGTGCTGACACACAGCCTGGATGCGATCAGACACATTTCTCCCATTTTCTGCTGCTCTCGATGAAAGCTACTGGTGTTTGATAAGGGGAAACAAGCCGCCCTGCTGAGATTTCCTGCTAGTGCCAAGCGTTTCTGCCAAGAGTGCTGAGCCTCCTCCATGTTGCAGATGCGGCCTGGCTCAGTGAACCTCCCGACAGAATGGTGGGGCGGGTGGCATTTCCTGACCAGGGTTGGACACTGGGGCTAGAGCAGAAGTGTGCATGTGCTCGCACATTCACATCCATGTCATGCCACCTGAGGCAGTGGAGAGTCTGGTCCTTTCTATGCTGCCCTAAAGCTTTGCTTGGAACTGCCTTCCACACCTATAGCATACTTCGCTTGGAAAACCCCAAGGTGAGAGGGGAAAAAATTCCCCTTTGAGCGATATCTTTTCTTGACTTCCTGGGTTTATTTTCTCTTATTCTTGAAGAACCAACTTCAGACTTTACAACCACTTCTTCAGCTGCATGTTTTCTGTCAATAACTCAGTGCAACTTTCTGCTGCAGATGAGAGATGCTATTAGTTATCTTCACCATTCAGTGACTGAGAGGCCTCCTGCATTGTGGGGGAAATAAAAACCTAAAGCAAAGGGGCCCTTGGATGAGACTGGACACGCCCCCCTCCCACAGTTGGTGGTGTATTAATAACTAGGATAATTGCATCCAGCATGATCCCAGCAGCAGCAATTTCTCTGGCGCACCCAGTGCAAAGTCTGCTAGTGCATTGATGAAGCGCTATACAATTAGTGCCTTTCTGGGACTTTCAGGCCAGGTCTTTGCAGCGCTTTGCAGCCTCTGCCTCTCCCAGATACAGACCTGCCTGGGTCCCAACTGCGCTGAACCCCACAATTTTTTTCTTTTTTCCCTCTCATCCACTTCTCTAGAATGGCCTGGATGATCTGTATTTCCTCAGAGTAGTAGAAAACAACAAGCCTTCCCCTCCGTGCTTCATGCCATCAGTACAGTATAATTTCATAAGGCCTTTACAATGCCCCAGACGGCAGAGACGAAGAGCGAAGCACTCTGCCTGCTCTCTGGGCAGTTCAGGAATTTCCCCCAGGTTTCTCTGTGGACTTGGCTTACCCCGAAACCCAAATGAAGACAACAGGACAAAGGCCGGCAGAACAGCACCACTCCCAAATCTCCCAGAAGTTACCATGGTTAGAAACTGGAATCCCCATTGGTTTTTCTTTTTAAAACACGACTTTTACTAAATGTCAGGAGTTGGCCACTGTTAAGACAATGGACCTGTCTAAGCATCTTGTCTAGGAATCAAGGGGGCGAAAGACATTGTGGGGCCCAAGAGCAGATGAATTGCTCCCAAGAATGGAAAACAAATGAGCCGAGGTACAAATGGATGGAAAGACAAAAGGAAGAGATTCCCTGAACAATGGGAACTATTGACGGGAAGTGGGCGGTGGACAGAGGCCCAGGTCGTGGGACCAGCTGAGGAGTGGTGGCACAGGGTAGTTTAGCTGTCAGCACACAAGGGAGTAACAGTGTCTTCTCCCCTTTGCCTTGTGATCCATGAAAATACTGCACTCAGCTCATTTTCCTGCTGCAACTGGCATCTGCCCTGTGGCAGAAGCTTCGTGGCTCTAAAAGATGCTGAGGTCCACCCACCCCACTTGCTTCTTCTCCTCGGCTGGCTGGTATCATGTGATCACAATGGGTGCGCTTCTGAGACTGGGCTGCCGTGTAGCCTGTGGCGAGTTTTTGTGCAACATATGACGTCCCATGGAGCTTGACCTCTCTGTCCCTGTGGACCTGGAGCCAAGAGGAACACAATGGTCCTGCCTCCCCGACTCTGTGGGAGGCGTGGCTGAGGGTGTTTCTTTCTTTCTAGAATACATGATCACCTTGCCCTTGGGGCACAAAAGTCCCTCAGTGGGGACCCAGCTGAAGATGAGGAGGAGCTGTGATAAGCAGGGAAGAACCTCTTTCACCTAGAAGCCATCTTTTTGTGGGGAAGTGGAGGAGTCCTGACGGGGCAAGATTGGTCAGAGTGGCCGTGCCGCTCGTCAGCTGCGTTCCTGGTTCGCTTGGCCTGTACTCTCTTCCTCTGGTGTCTGTGGTCTCAGGACTCTGAACCCTCCTTCAGAATGTATCACAGTTAATTCTGACTCTTTAGGGCGACCCAGGCCTGGAAGAGGGGTTCAGTATTGGGAGCTGAGGTCCAGGCTTATCACTTAGAGCCAGAATCATTGGATATCTGAGATGGAAGAAACCACAGACAGCTCTTAATTCCGACATCTTCTCATGTGTCAACAAACAAGGCCCTGAGAGGAGGGTAAGTGACCAGTCTGTGGCCATACAAGCAGCGTCTGAATCTGGATTCGGACCCAGGTTTCCCTGCTGGTCACCATATAAATCCTCAGGTAACACAGGGCCATTGTTGAGGAGGCTGGCCTCAAGCTGGGTCCTGTCCATCATGTGGATGCAGATAAATGGTTCACTTTTGCTTATACGCAAACCAAGTGACAAATGCCTTTTTAAAAATAAGTAACTGCCCGTTCAGGGAGAAACATCGACCTAGGGTCAGAGAGTTAGTTAGACTAGAATCTAACAAAATTGGAGCAAACTTGTCAAGGTCAGAGTTATGGCACCCAACTAGTTCTTATTATAGAACTGTAGCTAATAGCTACTATGTAAGTCTAGTTTTTTTTTTTCTTTAACGGGACTAATTTTTTCCTTGAGATTCAGAGTGAGCCTCTCCTATTTTATTTATTTCCTTAACACCAAAGAAAAATCAGTTTAACATTTGGCATCTTTCATCTTAAACTTTGACTTTTCTTATTCCCTATTTTCTTACATGTGAAAGTAGATTATACTGTAAGTACATAGCTATTTTGTTCTTTTCATGTTCTATCGTGCATCTTTTGATGGCTGTGTAATATTCCAGCATATGAATAAATCTATTTATTTAGCCATTTCCATAGGAGATGATCAGATTAACAAAACTATGACAGCAGAATTTGCAGGAGAAAATGAGATGACCACAAACAAGAGCACCCTATTCAAATATAAGCTACTACACTTTTCCTACTTTAAAACACAGACCCTTTCTTCCAAGGCTCCTGCAACTGAGGCCCAGACTCCTATCTGATCGAGGACCTCCCTGTGCCTTTTTCACTTTTCCCTTTATCACTCCCTCTTCACAGGAAGGCCACTGGGACCCATAGGGATGATTTTACCAAGATCATAGCCCTAGTTAGGAGCAAAGTCAAAGTTCAAACCCAGATCCATTTCACTCCACACGCTGGTGCTCTGGTGATACATCTTGGGCTAGCAAAGGAGTATGAAACCAGGCAGGAGATAAGAGCCCTGAGTCCTGGACACCAGTGCCAAATGGCAACCTGGGGGCTCCCTGTGACACAACCCAACTTCTTTTAAATTGTGGACAATGCTTAGGGTTCTCATCAATGTTCCCTGGGATCCCCTCCTCACCTCCTGTTCCCCATATGGTGTGCATCTGTCTAGGCCTCAAAGCTACTCTCGGGAGAAAACAGCTTTTTGTTATAACCAAATGGGTTAAGTTTGGTTCAGCAAGCTTATTATACCATCTCATCCCCAAGTGATGTATCTCCTGGGTCCTTAAAAATACACTTAGTACACACACACACACACACACACACACACACAATGGCATCTCTGTTTGGAAAAAAGAAAACAAAAAAGTAGTTTTAGGAACAAAGTTTGCTCCTCATTGGAGAAGAAAAAAGACTTTTCCTAACTGCATTTCAGAAAATGGAGTGAAAACCCAAGGGAACAGAGGGAAGTGTGGGCAAGAGAGTTGGTGTCAAGAAAGGGAGATAATCCCAGGGTGTAAGGGGAAAGGGCTAGTGAAAGAGGGGTTGGAATAAATGGAGAAAGGCCAGCCAGTATGTCTCCTATGATTAAATCAGTAACTGTGATTCTAAGTGTGGAGAAGATGAATGAGATCTGGAAAGCAAATCTCTAATATTCCTCTTTGGAAAGATGATGGATATGGATGGAATAATTTAGGAATGAGTCATGAGCAAGGAAACCTGAGAGAAAAACCCTTCTAAGGCAAGAGCAGCTGAGTCCTGCGGCCATCATCAATTTTGTTTTTTTTTTGGGGGGGGTTAGAAGTTAGTCAAGGTGTTGGCTGGATCCCCACATGGAAAATGACCAGCAGTAAGCTGGCATAACCAGGGACCTGGCTGACTGCTGGGCTTATGTATAGGAACACTGCAGAGCTGAGAGGCAAGTTTCAGGAGGTGCAGGAAAGATGCACAGTTTAACATGCACACACAGAAGTTGACTTTTCCGAAATCTATAGTCTTTTAATTGGTAGACTTCTTAGAAGTTTGCAAAATGCTTTTACAGCATCTCATTTAAAAACCTTACTGTGTAGGCAGGGTGACTGTGTGTGTGTGTATGGGATGGGGGTAGGGGGCATTTTGCACTAGAGAACATGGGGCTCAAGCAGATGGATTGACATCCAGCTCATGTAGCTTAGAAGAGGTGGGTACCAGGAGATTTTAATTCCACTTCACTTTAGAGGAATACAGAATTTCCCCTGGAGCTGGGTCTACAGGCCTCCTTTCCTGGGGGATGGATTTCCAAAGGAAATTGAGTTTCTCTTAGCATGGAAGAAGGGGACAGATGGCGGTGAATTGGCAGCCAACAGATGCCCATCACACATTCAATCAGTCCTGTCCTGAGAGACCTCTGGTTTATTTTAACTTTTTGCTCAGGTACACAACCTGCAATAAATAGCCTTGCACATATATTATTGCCCTTGAGTGCGCTCATTTCTTAGGTTAGATTTCCCAGAATGGGAGAGCTGGTACTAAGGGCATGTGCATTTTAAGTTTTAACATGTACTCTCTATTCTCACCAATAATGTTTGGCATTCACATGCCCCAGCAGTGGGTGGGAGAGCCTGTCTTCTCACATTCTCTCCAGCTTCCAGCTTATTTTCCATTGTACTCTGCCATCACCCTTTTGGGAAACATTTGCTGACCGCCCAGCAGACATATTTACTGTAGCCCACTGAATTAGCATTAGTTAATTGCCTTCAGATACTTGACTCCTAAAAGATGTCTGTTCTTAAATGACAAATGAAGCTCATCTCAGGTTGAGAGGTTGTACCCAAATTGCAATTGCCATAACCTCTGGGACTAGAGTTTTGATTCTTGATCTGCTGCTTAGGTGAGTCCTTCCTTTCATTTATTAATGCACACACTATGATGTGCCTTATCCTTATTTTCTGTATTCACTGGTCCTTCTTCATATCCCACATAAAATGAGAGCATTCCCTGTGAGACTTAAATTTGCGCACCCTGGTGGAGCAGTGTTTAGGTCAGTTGCCTTGGAAGGAGCACGGGCCACATACCCATGGGTTGGAGTCCCAGTTCCGGTGGGAAAGAAAGCAGTGTGAACAACTAAGTAAAAAAATAAAATCCTCTTCCTCCTCTCTCTTTCTGACTGCTTGCCTACTTGCCTTCATTTCTGCCTGTACTTTTCCGTAAAAACAAACAAAAAAACTTAAGTTTACCCTTAGGCTATTTTAGAAAGTTTTTGTTTGTTTTCTTGTTGGTTTTTGCCTTTGACCAATTCAAAGAGAAGTACCAGGCACCAGCCATGCTGGTTATCTCTCTGACTGGGAGGGTCATCTTCCTGGCTGTAACAGCACTTGTCTTGATGTTGGAGGCATTAGATTGGGAGAGAAGTTCACATGACTTTGCCAGTTTAAAACCTCTCCTGTAGACAGAGGTCAAGGGGCTGTCTCAGAGCGATGGCACAGTTGAGTATGCCAGGTGAGTATGCCATTGTTCTGTGAGAATGATGACTCTCTGGTAAGCCACAAGCCAGTCAGTTTGCAGATGTCCTTTGCCTCAGCACTAAAGCCTGAATTTGTATGCTCTTAGCAAAAGTGGGTTTCCTTTTTTTCTCTCGCTATCGTTATCCAGGGATCAGTTCTTCAGTACAGAAAACATCGCTTTCTCTGGGATCACTTTAAGAATCTGAGTTTAGGCACACCCTGGTGGAGTAGCGGTTCAGTTCATCTTCTCTGAAGGAGCACAGGCTACATACCCCTGGGTTCGAGTCCCTGGTCTGGAGAGAAGCCACCAGTGAGAACAACTAAATAAAAATAAAAGTTAAAAAAATGTTTCTTCCTCTTCTGAGCTGCCTGCCTGCATCCCTTCATTCCTATCTGCCCCTTTGCTTTTTTTTTTTTTTTTTAAAGGAGATTCTGAGTCTAGGGCACGCTCTCGTGGAATATTGGTTGTGTGCAGTCCACATGTATTCC
>RJWH01005829.1:23300-67637 GCA_004363575.1 Solenodon paradoxus
TTTTTTTTTTTTTTTTTTTTTTGGGGGGGGGGCGTGTAGTGTGTCTGAATGAACCTGATTTACAATGTTATTAATATTTTGATGTTTGAAGATTCAAGTAGAAGAAAAACACTTTTTTCCTCAAATAGGCTTGCTTATGCCTTTCTCCCAAGTCACCTCAGCTGAGAGTTCACTTCATGAACTTGAATGTTTTAAATGTTATGCACAAATCAGATTTTATAGTTTAAATACTTTCAGCCTGTTTTTATTGAGTTCTTTCACGATATGAAGCACTGAGCAGGTAAGAATGAATCCTAAGAACTTTCTAGGTACAAGAATATTGGCATGAAAATCTTAGTAAAAGCAACACCTCTGCTATGCAGCTTGGTGGGTGAGAGTTGGTTGATGGCAGTAAACATGGTAGATTCTGGATTTGAAGCCTGACTCTCACTGCATGACCTCGGGTAAGTTCCTTTAGAGTTTTGGACTTTGGTTTTGCATATAAGTAAAATGGGGGTGATAACTGCACTTACCTCATGGGTTAGAACTTGAGGATTAAGCAAGGCAATACACGAAAAGTGCTTAGAAAAATAATACCTTGCTTATGGTAAATGCACAGCATGTTATTGTCATTTTGGAAGAGAAGGTTGTTTTTCAGAGAGCATTTTCTTCCTCATTGGTGGGGAGACAGGACATCCAGGAGAGATGACATGGCAGAGCCCAGAGGGGTGTGTGTGTAAGTGTCTGTGTGTGTGTGTGCTTTGAAGATGCAGACCCAAGAGGGATATTAGATTGTGTGGGTTATAAAGGGCCAAGAAATAAGCAGATGCAGTGAGGACAAAGAACGGGCTCAGGAGTGATGAGGAAGAGGGGATGTCGGCTTATGAGAGGCTGTGATTAAGGAGAAACAGCACCATGCTCGAGGTCTTGGGGGGAGGCAGACCGTGTAATGTGGCCCAGCTGTGGCCACCACACTGTGGACCAAAGGTCACCAGGGTGGAGGAGGGCACGGGGAGGGTGGTCAGAGTATTGGGTAGGTCACTGACATGAAGATAGAGGTCATGGAGGATGCGGACAGGGCAAAGAGGAAAAATGTGAATTAGCGAGCTTGTAGGGACCTGGAGAAGGTGGCGTGACCAGATGATAAGGATGTGATTGGCATGACCAAATGGCACAAACTAGATGTGCTCTTCCTTTCACTTTTGTGCTGGGGGCCTCTGGGACGAGGTGTGGCTGTGAGAGGTGGGATATCGACTGATGTGAGCAGGTTTTGTTTAAGGTGAGGGAAAAATTCAGAACAAATGGATGGAGGAGTGGGTTTGCAGAGGGTACTGTGGAAACACGGGGTTGAGAGATCCTCTGAGAAAAGGGCGAGAGTGGGAGATGAAGCACAGCTGGATGGAAAGTGGATTTGTGTGGGTTTGGGGTGTGGGGGTGTCACACATGCTCCCAGTACAGGCGGAGGAGCTGAGACACAAAAGGAAGAGATAATTTAAAAGAACCTCTCCTTGGAGAGGCTGTGGCTTTGCCATAGTAAGCGCCAATAGAAAAATGAGAAAGAGGAAATGAACACACTTGATTGTTTTCTTCCCAAGAGGAGTGGAACATTTTGTTCCCTGGTGGTCTGAGCAGCCAATTCCGCCTCTCCCTCCAGGGGATGGGAAACACAGGGGATCCCCCCACCTCCCAGCTTGCTTGGCCATCAGAGCCGGGGTGGTAGGGTGTTGGGTCCTGGAGGGCAGGGACCACGTGTGTGGTGTGGTCGTCTGGCCCTCGGCAGACACACAGCTGAGACCCACCTGCTGCAGGATCCTGGGGTTCCTGGTAACGCTGAAGTGAACTGAATGGCTAATTCATTCCTGGCACCTCTGGGGACCATGAGCTCATCGCATCATTAGAGGAAGAAGAATAAACAGGAACAGGGGAGCTGCTTGGGAGTTGAACAAACCTCTGGCACTTGCTGCCTCCCACACATCTTTGGAAAGACAAAAGGGCCAGAAGGGCCCACGGTTCTGGCTGCCACCCTTCCCGGACTTTCCATCTGCATGGCCAGGTCTGGGAGGGCGCTTTTCTGCAGGCACAGGGCCTGCAGGAACAGCCCTCCTGCCTGTCTTTCTAATGTGTCTCAGCCCTGCCATGATGTGCAAGGGCATTTCTCCAAAAATAAAATCATCCTTCCTGATCTTTGATTGTCACACTTTTCATTCCTGAGTCCTTTTTCTCTGGCTCAACTTAACTCTTGCTCTTCTAGAACCCAATCAAGGAAACTCCTACTCTGAAAACACATTGCTTTCTCTCACCTGTGAGTCATCTCCTGTCTTGTTCTACCTGTCTGGGGTGTCTTCTTCATTCTCACTCGGAAGGGATTATCAGTTGCTATTGTTTCTGGTGCCTTTAACCCGGAATCCTGGGCTCCCTTTGCTGCCAGCTCTGCAGAGACAGTCCTTCTCCTCACCTTTGCATTTTGCACCTTCTAATTGCTCAGTATTTCTGGGTTTCTCTGTACATGTCAGCAGGGGAGTTACGTCCCTATGCCAGCTTACTTTCCTAGTGAGGCATTCTTCTTATAGAAGTCAAGCTACTTACATTTTTAATTCTTCCCTCCACATTTTCTATCATCCTTTGTTTTATTACTTTTTTCTAAACTTTTTCATCTTACATTATTTAATTATAGTGAGGCCCTTTAATAGCACACCTAACTTTGCTCTAAGAAGAGCAAAGAGAAAATCTGGTGATTGGTATCTATGCTGTGCAGCAGATTTACCCCTGACATGTCATTACTCTCATAATAACCCACATTCTACACAGTTGTAGTTAGTGTTTGGATCCTAACACAGTGTGGTAGTTGGGTCTCATTTTACTACAGATTTTCACTTGTTTGTTACGTGTCTCTTACATTGAAATGTAAGCTCACTGAAGACAAGGATTTTGGCCAGTTGGTTCACTGTAGTGCCTTCTGTGTTTAGAACAGACCCCGATCCTGGTAGACTCTCAGGTTATTGGATGAATAAATGGATGGATGGATGGATGGATGGATGGATGGATGGATGAACCCAGCCATTCCCTCTCCCAAGGTAGTAGTTTCAGACCTGTGTTCTTGGTCTTTGTTCACAGAGACTCCCTCTTGTGGTTAATGGGTTAATAAATTTGGATCACTGACTGACTGGCCAACTGGGGATTTGCTGTAGAAAGGGGTCTGAACCCCAAGAGCGGCCCCTAGGAGAGATGATTGAAAGCAACACCAATATGAATTACTTCAGAACAGCAGTTGTGCTGAGAAATTAGCCCTGTGCTGCTAGGGAGAGTCTGTGTGATGGGGCACGCTTCCTGATCTGAGAGTCATCACACCTGCCTGGGAGGGGCCACTTGGTTCACTGTCATATGTTGGCTTTAATTTTAATAATTTCTGGGGTCCAGATCATGAATGTACATACATTTCAGGGGCAAATAAGATGAACTTACTTGGATCAGCTCCTTCTGCCTTCTGCACAGCCTGGAAGTGGATGAAGCTGTGGTTTCCCAGAAAGTGCCACCTGGCTCAGGCAGGGGCCTTGACAAAACCAGTGGTGAGCAGTCCCAATGTGGACTAGGTTGGGGATCAATGAGCCAGAAAGCATGCATACTGCAGGCTCAGGCAAGTATTGGGGTTGGAAGGACAGATATGAAGGAATGAGCATAGTTGGGTGTGGAAGCCAGATGGGACTTATCATCAAGGGTCCACAACTGAATCCAGGAATCAGGGTGGGGCAACCCATTGACAGAACTGGAAGAAGGCCTGGCACCACACCTTTGTGGAAATTAGAGAAAGGCACCGATTTGGTTAGGTGACAGGAAAGGATCTCTCCTCAACAACTGTTGGAGGCATCTTGGTAGAGACAGGAGAAAGTCAGCCTAGGATCTGGAGTGATGTCATCTGACTGTAGGAGACTGAGATTGGAAGGTGAGAATTTTGGGCCCTCAGGGAATGGAGTAATAGCCAAGGAGCCCAGTCATGGCAGTTAATGGACAACAAGACAGCAGAAACCCAATTCGTAGGAACTGATCCATCAAGGCCTAAGTATGTCAACATCCAGAGTAACTCTAGGATGAAGAAGAGACCCCAAGTCTGCACCCAGATGACCCTGAGTACACAGTGCTGCTGAAATCACAGTGGGCATTAAATGTCGGGCAGCGGTTCAAGCTCTAGATTTGTCCTCCAAAGATTCATTTATGTGGTTTATTATAGTCCGATAGCTTTCCAAGTGTGGCTCCTGGACTAACAGAATTCTCATCACCGGGGAACTTATTAGTGAGGGGAATTCTCAGTCCTTCCTCAAAACCAATGAATTGGAAACTTGAGGAGTCGGCCCAGAATCTGTAGGTCAGTACGCCTTCTAGATGATTCTGATATACTCTAGTCTGAGACCACTTCTGTAGCTGAACAGCCCAAGCTCTTGTTTTAGAGGCAACTTTAGAGGTTGGGGGGTGGGTGGAGGAATACCCACGTGTGTGTAAGACCATGGAGGCAGATGTTTGTAGGCAAGTCCACCCTCCAAAACCAAGGCTAAGATTCTGGCTGATGCTTGGAGAGTGAAACTATGGCCACTATTTCTTCCCCTTCAAATAGCATGTGTGTGTGTATGTGGGCTGATACTTACCACTGATTCTAACCTCCAGGTTGTGTTTCTTAGAGTCAAAGGGAGAGGCTTAGTATTGAAGGATATAAAATAACTATTGAGTATCTTGTTGGGCATAATAATAGCCTTGTGGTTGTGTAAGAAATGACTTTAATTTTTCTTGGGGGTCTGTATTGAAGTGTATAGGACTGAGATGACATGATACCTTGGATGCTTTAAATAAAACATTTTGGTAAAGGTGAAAAAGGAGAAAGCATAGAGCAAATGTAGCAAAAACTTGATAACTGTTGAATCTGGGTGAGATGTATATTGGGATTGACTATGTTTTTGTGTGTTTGATATTTTTATTTTAAAAAAGTTTAGCAGGAAACAGGCTGAGAAGGAAATTGTTAAATGCTCAGCTGAAACCAACCTAATCGTACTCAATTGGCTACTGCATTTGGGTGAGCTAGAGAGGGGGTTAGCTCCTGGGGTACCACTGCTCTCCACACAGCCTCCTAAACCCAGAGAGGCACACTCCTGGCTCTTGTTCAGAACCCCCACCTGAAGCCTTCAGCCAGCCAAAGTGGCTCAAACCTGCATGTACCTGTGGGAACCAGCAATGGCCCAGCTTGAGCTCAATTCGAAGGGAAAGGGAAGTTCTGCATCATTAAATAATATAGGCTCTAGGGAGAGGGTCAAGCATGGCAGAAGGCAGGGAAGGGGGCAGGTTCCTGGCTCCCACTCAGCTGCTGGTAGCTGGGGCCATCGCTTCCCCGCCGGGAGTGCTGGCCCAGCTCAGCCTGGCTTTCTGGACATTTTTGAAGGCTGATTGATTTTACTGAGTCCACTTCGTCCTTTCAGAATACAGGACTTTGTTGCTGTTTAGCCTTACAAAGTGGCCTTTGTCATTTTCTTCATTCTCTAATTTCTCCATAGGGATATTTTTGGTGGGCAACTTGGAGACTTAGTTTGAGCTCCAGAAATTGAACAAGGCTCAACATGTGTTCTTCATGTAAGAATTTCTCCTGTGCACTGAAGAGTTCAATTTTTCAGCGCTGGTTGGGAAAGTTCATTTTCTTTTCTTCCCTGCCTATACTACAAGGTCTATCATTGTTTTTTGTTTTTTTTCTTATTAGTTTTAATGTTAAGCATTATTTCTTTGTCTTTTCTTAGAATTGAGGTTCACCTCAATTCTTTAATTCTCCCATGGGCACAGGAATGATCCTTACAGTTCACTGTCTTTGCAGGTGAAACACCCTAGAAACCTCCAGGTTTATGGTTCATTTTCAGCCCTTATTTCCTAGGCTGCTTCAGCTTTAGTGCATGGAGTACAACTTCCATACTGACCGGAAGGGGAAAGCTCTTGATTTCCTGTTAAAAAAAAAATGAAGGATCTTCTTTCATTACAGAGCTCCATGAACTGATCAGTTTATCATATTGGCTGCATTTTTGCATTCCCTGGGCACTTTAGAGTTCCCATTGTTAATTGCCCATTACATTTTGGTAAAAAAGGTCATAGTATCACCCTTTTGTCTCAAAAGTGGAAACAGGAGCATGAAATGAGCGGGCACGTCTGGGATTTGTGTCCCTTGTGTATTTATTTAGCATACTTTATATTGAGTAGCAATGTAAGTCAGACTCTGATATAGACTCTAAGGTACACAATTAGAGAAGACATGGACTCTGATCTTAAATTGCTCCCAGGCTGGTGGGAAGGGAGACATGACAGTCCTGTCCCCTGCAGACTCAGCTGTGATGCAGCTGGGTGGGGGGTGGCTGGGAGGTAGGACCCCCACCACACCTCTCAGGGAGAAAGGAGGGTGTTGGTACTACCTGGACACAGCTCTGCTTTTATTTTCTTAGTCTGCTTCTCTGCCTATTAGTTGGGGATAAAATAATGTCTTATATCTTAATCTCTGCTTCCCCATCCAGAATTTGGGGATAAGATAATGGCTACCGAATAGGCTTGATGTGAGGATGAAATACCCAACAGAGAAAGTGACTTTGCATAACTATTAGGTATTGTATTCATTCCTTTGTCTTGTGTGTGATGGCTTAGCCGCCACCAGGTCCAGCCACACCACCCTCCTATAGAACCCTGCAGACTTCCTCACCGACTTTCAGATCAAGTACAGATCTCTCTCACAGCCTCTTAAATATAGTCATGATACCTAATGCCTATTGAATATTTACTGCATGCCAGGTGTTTTTCTAAGACTTTTATCATGCTTATTTTATCCTCTTTCCCCCTTTTCTATATTAAAATCTTAAATTTCTGCATTCACCAAAGTTTCCACACTAGAGGGTTAGGGGAAAAGTACTAAACAGGAAAGTTTGAGAATCACCTTGAGCTCTGCACCCCCACGCCCCCAGCATTAAAGGAACAGACTCCTTTTTCTCCTGCATCCATTTGAATGGTCCTTAATACTGCAAACAATTTGGCTTCAGTGGCCCCCTTGCCTGCAGGTGGGTTTTAGATAAGAGATTTTAATTGTTATGGAGCCCGCCCAGTCCCCAAGATTGAAACAGAGATAATCCTTTGCTCTTTAGCTCGAAGCTGGAGTCCTTTGGAGACAAACTGGAAAAAGAGGAGTGAGGCAGCAGGGGAAAAGGGAGACGTATTTAATCTCTTTATTTTCAAGAAAACAATCATTTTAATGATTCACCCTTTAATTTATAAAACAAACACAGCTGTGGCTCGATGTCCTTTATCTGATTTCAAAGGTGCTAACCTTTTAGCATCGGGTTCCAGAGGCACAGCCCAGCATAGAGACCAGAGGAGGTCCCATCCTGGGCTCAGAAATGCTGCCCAGAGTTGCGGGGGCAGGACCTGGGAAACCCAATTGCCATCAGCACTGAGGCTCCTCTAGCTCAGAAACCATGGGTGTGTACCAGAGCTGGCACTCCTATTGCAAGCATTTTCAGATCCACATGTAGTTCCTGCTAACAAAGCCTGCTCACATCTGAGCAGCATTAACAGACAGGAGCCATTTCCCCATGACATCCTTTACATGTGCATAAATCCAGGTCTGTTGGTTTCATTGGCTTCCCAGATGTATGTGATGCCTGACACTTAGTAGGCCTTTCAGTTGACCAAAAAGCATTTATGTTAACTACAGTGTGGAATCAGGAATCGGATAATGGAACAAAGGATATTAGTGGAAAAATTGATGGAGTTTAAATCAAGTCTTTAGTTTAGTTAATAGTAATAGCCAATGTTAATTTTGCTCATTTTGACAAATGTACCATGCTCTGTAAGATGTTAGCATTAAGCAAAAATTGGGGATAAAAGGATGGAGAAAAGCTGTACTGGCTTTGCAACATTCCTGTAATATTCCAAAATAAAAAGTTTGTTATTAAAAATATTCTGAGGTTAGAAAATAAAATAGTTATGAAAGTACGTGAAGAAACAAAACATGACATACAAGATAAAATGGTCCCCATGAAGCTTTGGTTTTTTTAAAAAAAGCATTATTATAAAGTTGTTATAAACATTCAATAAAAATAAGTGACCACTGCTTTCTAGACTTTTCTACAGAGGTACCCCAACTAGAGGGACGGGGAGAGAGAGAGAGAGAGCACATGCAAACAATCTAGAATTTAGCCCAAAGGTCCTATTTCAAGGATGAAAGCTCACTGAAGGTTTTACCTTTAAAAAAATTAATATTTTCATTCTTTCCTTTGGGTTTTTTCCTTTAATCATGAAGGTGTTTATTCTGTCTGTTAGGTGTTTGCCTTGTATTAAAAAAATGATTCTGCCCCTATAATTTCAAGTAAAGTAATGTACTTTGGGAAGATTTCACATATATATTTTATGGATTTTGGAACCTTTGGTTATATATTTGTTACCACAGAATTACATGACCATGTGACAATACTGAACCTGTGCTCCTGGGAAACAGTAACAGCTGAGAAATCCCTCCCCTCCTTTTGTGTTCTGAAAGTGGGTAATTGAAAAGGGTCATCCTGCCTGTCACTGACTGTTCCAGGATGACCCTTCCACACGACGCCCTGTCTACCTGTTTCCATGAAACATCATGCCTTACAGACACCTGAGAAAATGTTCTCCATCATTAGCCATCAAATGCTAAGCTACAGTAAAAATAAAATAACTAGAAATAAAAACTACAATGAGATACCACCTGACACCAGTGAGAACGGCCTATATTGAAAAGACTGCAAAGAGCAGGTGTTGAAGGGAGTGTGGAGAAAAAGGAACCCTCCTACACGGTTCGTCTTTGGAAAACAGTATGGAAATTCCTCAAACAAATAAAGATGGATCTACCATTCGATCCAGCAATCTCACTCTTGGGCATCTAATCAAAAGATACAAAAATCTCTAATCAGAAAAAAATATGTACCCCTATGTTCATAGCAGCACGATTCATAATACCCAAGACATAGAAACAAACTAAAGGCCCATCAGCAGATGATGGATAAAGAAGCTGTGGTCTAGATACTCGATGGAATTCTATGAGCTAATAAAAATGAAATTGTGCCCTTTGCAACAATCTGAATGGAATTGGAAGGGATTATGTTAAGTGAAATAAGTCAGAAAGAAAAAGAGAAATAGAGGATGGTTTTACTCGTATGTGGAATATAATGAAATGAAACAAGTTGATAAAACCCAGTGAAAACTCACAGGACATGATGATGACTGCCATGGTAGTGGGAGGGGGAAAGGAAGGAAAGAGGGGAAAGGTGGTAGTAATAAAGGGCACTGGACTCTGGTGGAGGGTGTGGTGTGAAATATAGATTGAGATACAATGTCAATATTAAAAAATGAATGTAGCATTGTGAACAAAAGATTTAATAAATAGCAATTAAAAAAAAAGTCAGGCCCTTCCCTTTGATTTGATACAGTCCTCGTTAATGAATGCTCTCCTTGTTGCAGTAGACTGAATAAAATCATCTTCATTGTTGACTGCATTTTATCTTCTCTTTTTTAAAGAGGAAGGATGGGAGAGGAGGAAGAAGCATTTTTAGGGAAGGCAGGAAGGAAGGAAGGAAAAGGAGGAAGCACTTTAAAAAAATTTTTTTAAAAAAAATTTTTGGTCATTATTCTTTGGCCCTGGGGTCTTGAACCCAGGTCTTTTGACTTTTACATATTTTATACCCCTGCCTTTGGCTTAGTGCCTGAGATTCAGGGCCCTGCATTTTGTCTTTGAGGCCTTTGAAAAATTAGAGATGTATGTCACAGAGACTATCACAATGCTGGTGCAGAAGATATTCATAAATGCTAGTTAAAAGCATTAACAGCAACTACCATTTGACTCAAACTTTAGAGCTGAAAGTGCTCTTCAGATGTGTTCAGGTCCACCCCTCCCTTTAGAGCCATGGAAACGGGTCCAGAGGGATTAAGTGAGGTCACCTAGCAGGTCAACAGCAGGATGAAACACCCCTCTCAGGTCTCTCCTTTCCTGGGGATGCATCCCTCCCTCTCTACACGACAGGATCTGTCCCAGAACCAGCAGTGTCCTGAGAGTTGGGACCACTGAAGCCCAGTGAGCATCACTCTAGATTTCAGCCATGTGCATGCATGCAGTAGGTCCCAAAGAAAAGTAGGTTGAACGAATGAGTGATCTAAATTTTCCTGTTCTTCCTAGAAGTTTGAGTGATGTTAGAGTGATGTTGCTGAAATTCTTCAAATGATTTATAATTAGATTCTAAATCAGCACACCTCATATCATCTCTGACCCATGAATAGAAAACGGAGTGACAGTTCTAGTGAGCAAAACTTCTCAGGACTTCTCAGGGGCTTGAGCCCAATCTTATACCCTGCTTGGGACTCAGAAGTTCAGTTTCCCATGGCTTCATGGAACAGAGGCCATCTGAGAGCTGTGCACTGGCCACCAGGTGAGAAGAGTAGAAGGTTAGGAAACGCTAACTCAGAAGCCAGACCTCTAGGGAACAAGGGACACCTCTGCCGCCTTCCTAGCTGTGGAACCATGGGGAAGTCATTTATTCTCTCTGGTCTTAGTTTACTCCTCTGTAAAATGGGATAATGATTTTATAGTTGCCTTATAGATGATGTGTGTGTGTGCTTGTGAATGTGTATGTGTGTTCCCATGTGTGTAAATGCTTGGAAAAGTTCCCAGCACTTGGATAGTGTGTACAGTGTCATTGTTGTTATTGTTATTATTATATTTTACTTTTCTATGGTAGAGACCAGGAAACATAAAATCACCAATTTTTTTTTTTTTTCAAGGAAAGATGGAATGAAGGTGAGTAAGTAGGCAGGTAGGAAGGGAGAAAAGGAAAAAGCACTTTATTTTATTTAGTTGTTCATCTTGGTTCCTGAACCTGGGTCCTTGGGATGTACATGGACTTCACCCAGTGGCCATATCCTAGGCCATATCCAGGTGTGCATACATACCTATTTTATAACTTCTTTGGTTCCTCTTGGAAACAAGCAGAAAGCCAGTATAGACTTAGTTCCAGAATCAACCGCCAGAGGAAGTATCTTCACTGCCTTGGGATGTCTTCTGTATCACAGGGGGAACATCTTGAAAGTTCCTTACAGACCTGTCTCTCCTTGATTCTAGGGCCCACTGGGGACCAAGGTTCTCTTGATAGCACTCCGGTAACCATTTAGGAGTTACTACAGAGGAGACTCACCTGTGAGGAAACTGCCCTCTGACTTGCTCTCCTTTCCTGACATGGCTGGACCTGCACTGATCCCCCCAAGGTGAGGCTTCGTCCTCTCCAGGGAAGTCAGTTTGGGGATGTTGTGCCCTGCTGGACCAGCATTTCCTTTGGCTTCTGTCAGCATCAGACTTGAATTCCCTAGAAGAAATTAAATACAAGGACTCAGCATGTAATCCAAAGAGAGAAGTTTGTATTTTAACTAGGGGCTCCTGCTCTAAACTAAATGTCCTTCTGTGGCAAGGCAATTTATAGTTGGAACTGGGAGAAGACATGAACAGGTATGAGAGAAGTGTCTTGGACTTGCTTTTATAGGAAGAGTTGGGAGAATAAGTGGCCAGAATGAGACACGTGTCCTGTAAGGAATTATTCATGTATGAGGTGTAGCTCATTTAGTTCCAAAAATGATTTAGGATGTTTAATGCTAAAGACATATATATAATAAAATGGTAGGTAGATAGATATAGAGTCACAGATATATAGTAAATGGAGATATAAATAGAAGAAAATTCAAATACATATGGCATATGGAGATAAAAATAGAAGAAAAATCTATGTTAATATATTTGTTGTAACTGAGAACTAGATATAGCTCTGGGATTTCTGGTAGCCAAGGAAAAATAGGAAACACAATAGGATATATACCTCTCATCAAATAACCAGTATACCAGTGTGAGATACTAGTAACTAGTATTGTCACCATCACAAAGACAGACATTAAAGAAAACAAATTTCCGTCTTGTCAAATAACCCTACTAAATGTATTCAGGTCAGAAACACTGTGACTCCTCTGATTTTTGTGTTTACAGTTGATAAAGTATTCAGTATATTCTGTGTCAGAGTCAGAAATAGCCACTTCAGGAAGCATAACAACCTTGAAAAGGATGAAAACTACATGTCCCTCATGGGTAAGAGACCATGAGGAAATGGGGAGAAATGTGCCATCGCCGTAGAAAGGCTTCAGGGGATCTCATTTGAGCAAATAACAAAGTCCTTGAGATGGCTTTGGAGTCCATGAAGGATTCATTTTCACTGCCATGATATATTAACAGGCTCAGAAATGCATCCTTTGCCTACAGAGACTACAGGCCAGGTGTACAGTACTGTCTATTTTGCTGAACAAACTTTTCACTTTTGTAAAACTGAGAGGGGAAATAAAAAGGGATTCTTTCAGTAAGTAGACCAGGAACTTGGCGGACATGGTGGTCAGCTTAAATGGAGTTCAGCCTAGCTTCCCACCACACAGTTCTGCCTTTGTCCTCTACTCACTTCCTAGGTAGACCTACATCCTGCCCTTGTTCTTAGGAACCAGGGCCCTTGGCAACTGCTATGTGGCTTACTTGACTGCTAGTAGAGAAGATCTACTTTAATCCAAACCCAACTGCTGAAAATCCAAGAAGAAAGATCAATTTGTGTACTCACCCCAGTTTGCAGGGCAGGGGAGAGCATGGTACTCTAACATCATAAAAGAACATTATCAGATCAGACATTAAATTTACTGAATTTGATAATGTGCTGTGATTATATAAGAGACTATCTTTGTCCTTAGTAAATAAACAGTGATGTATTTAGAAGTAAATGACCATGTTGTCTGCATTTACTTTCAAAAGTTTCAGAAAAGTATTTGACATATATATACATGTGTATCTATGTTAAAAGTATATATTTATGTAAATATGTATACCTATATAAAATAGAGCAAATGATGAAACACATGGGCAAAATGTTAACACTAGGTGCATCTAAGATGGAGAGAGATATTTTATGTTCAATTTATAGTTTTGCAACTGTTCTGCACATTTGAAATTGTTTTCCAAAAAAAGTGAAAACATTTTCTATGTTCTTAGATTAGCAACTCTTAGCATCTACAGATTCAACAAAATGACATTATCCTCTGTTGGTTGACTCTGTGAATATGGAAACTGCAGATAGAATAAACCATATATAAGTGACCTGCACTGAGGCAACATCAGGCTCAAACCCATGTTGTTCGAGGGTCAACTGCACTCTCTTTAAGGCCACTTCCCACTGCCCGCTGGTCTCCATGCAGACGTTGCTCACTGGTGGGTGTCCTTATCCTTTGTGATGTGGCTTCTCTAGAGCATTGTTGACCATCGCTGTTGACTTGGAACTCTTTCCAGAGCTTCTGCCCTGCCATGGTCCAACGGTATTATCTCAATCACGCTCTGGACCCATGCTCCAGCAAATGGGTGTTGTCCCAATATTTAGTCTCAGGTTCTCTTGTCTTTTTACTTTCTCTTTCTCCTTTTCAGCAGCCCACTGTGACTGTATTTGAAGATAGGGACTTAAACAGTCAATTAATGTTAAATGAGATCATAAACATGTAGCCCAGATGCTGTAAGACTAATGTCCTTATGAGAAGAGAAAGACATTGGCACTAGAACTGAGATTACCAGTAGGAAATGGGATGGGGTGGGGGGCAAGTGGTGGTGGGGTCCAATGGACAATGGTGAAGAACTCTGTAAACTGGTGGAGAGAAGGTTGCGTTAACATATATTTGCAGAATGGGAAACCTGCACATACGGGGCACTTACACATATGGGTTTATATTAATGTGTAAAACAAAGTTACCTCAACAAAATACTATTGAACAAAAATGAAGAGAAAAACTCTCCTTCCATGTGCATAGCAGAAAGACCATGTGAGCACATGAGAAGGCTTCACATACAAGTCAGGCAGAGGGATCTTACCAGTCTTGATGGTACGTTGATCTTGATTCCCAGTTTACCATAAATATCTGTTGTTTAAGTCACCCAATCTGTGGCGACTTTTTAAGACAGACTGAGCAGGCTAGTACTCATAATGCCGTTGGAAGAGAAAAGGGCGAGGAAGAAGAATTGAGTAGGGAGGGCCTCACAGTACAATAAGTTCTGACGGAGTCTCAGCCCATCCATTGGGGGTGCTGGAGCCAAGACTGTCCAACAGAGGAGTCCCACCTTGGCAGAGACAGTCAGGCCCTAGTGCCCCCTCATGCTTGGCCCCTGGCTGGGAGCACCTGAGGAAGAGCATCTCCTCAGAGCTGAGGTGGAGCCGAAGGCTGTACCAGGTGGAGGCTGTCAGTTCACTGCACCCCTTGCAGCTGAGCAGCAAGTTCAGGGGCAGAATGAATGGCACCTCTCCATGAAGCCACAGAGGCATCAGGGAAGCAGCCAGGTTGGCTGGTCCCAAGCAGGTGGGGAGATATTAGTGTCTCCTCTCTTCATCTGAGTCCCAAACTCCACTGCTCTCCAAGCTCATGTGTTTTCTACACATGACTTTCCAGGTACTTTGCTGAGAGAGTGTGTGTGAGGGGCGGCCCAGGAACTCACCGATCGCCAAGCTGGTGGCATGAGTAGAGAGGAAAGAGAAGTTTTCAGACTGCGTGTGATCTCTCTGCAAAGCAAAGCCTGCCCCAGCAGCAGGTCCCCGCCGCTAGCATGGTCCTCTAATCCCTGTTAGAGAGCTGGCCCTGCGTCTGGGTCTCTGGCCTGTTCAGAAATGTTTCACTCAGCTAACAAGGACTTGTCATCTGCCTGCTGCCCCTGGGCGCCAGCCGGGAGACGAACCACCCCTCCCCACCTTTCCTGTGCTGGAAATCACTGAATCTGGGATGCTATTATCCCCCGAAAAAAGAAAGAAATGGAAGTCCTGAGCAGGCAGGTCCCTACAAATAAGACCCTCTTCTTGCCACTCACCCTCCCCTCACGGTCCCATTCTTTCCCCCCAAACCCAGGCTGGTGAGAAACTGCTGAGAAACAACATCCACAATTAAGTCCGAGGTCACGTCTAGTTCAGCACCATTGGCTGCTTAATTGGCTGATTCTATTGCAGCTCTCCTCCTCTGCCAACACAGCCTCTAACAAGCTGCTTGCAGGGCAATTAATCCGCAGCTTCCCGAGACCCGACTGATGTAAGGATCTGTTCCCTTCCTGGGCATTGGTTTATCTGTGAATCTGGTGGCTGGGGGAGAGGGAGGAGGTTCTCATCCAGGGGTCCTGCGGGCTATTGAGTGGGGCTTGGAGAAACAGCCATCCTAAGGGGGAGGCGGCAGCCTCCAGGAAGGAAGCCCATCCTCAGGACCTGGCAAAGGCAGCCTCATGTGTCTCTTTGAGCTTCTGGGGGCCCTCCCTGCAGGCTGGGCCAAGGGACTAGAGAGGCACTAAAGCTCAATGGTCAGACAATCCAGAGTCAGGCCTGCCCTGGACGTTTTGAAACTGGACTCTAACTCTCATTAGCCATGTGACTCTCAGAAAATTAGTTACTAATCTTTTCTAGCCTCAGGTTCTTTCTAAGTAAAAATGGGATAACAGGAACCACATGATCATACTGTCACCTGCAAAGACAAATTACACAATGTGGTTTGTGTAAAGTGCTTAGCATAGTGTCTCGTGCTCATCACTAGGTAATACTGAGATTGGAGAAGCAAATGAAATCACACAGCCAGTTGCAGAGGTTACTGTAAGTGATGGGCAGTGGGGAGATGGCATGTTCCCTGTGGGAAGGAAGCTGCAAGATCTACAAAGTTTGAGTAGAATTTAAAGTTTGATTTTCTGATCGCTTGTGACCCCTGAAGGAAGGCATGTATCCGGGCATCATTGTTATTGCTGCCATCACCATCATTCAGATTTGAGGTACAGTTTGCCAACAGACTCACACCCACGTCTATGTGCATCCATGCTTTTTGATCCTCAGAATGACCTTAGGTTTGTTAAGCTTTATCTTTTCATATGAAGAAACTGAGATTCAGAGAGGTTGCTCCTTTCCCTGGTTGACTACCGGGCTGGTGGCAAAGGTGACGTAGAGTCCAGTTTTCTGTGTTCGTGAATCCAGCACTACATTATGTGTCCATGATAGTGATGGGCACTTTCTTAATGTTGCTGGGAGAGGTTGTCAATGAGTGACTTATTACTCTCTGCCTAGAAACATGCAGGTCACTTGGACCAAGCCACATTGCTGGTAAAAGGAAGTGTCAGCTCTGCTATGCACTGTATGTGTGTGCATCTCACCAAAATTCATGTGTTGAAATCTGTTCCTAGCATGATGGCTTTCGGAGGGGTGGGGGGGCCTTTGTAAAATGAATGGGTCATGAGAGGTGAACCCTCATGATGGGATTAATGTCCTTGCAAAAGAGACTTCAGAGAGCTCCTTCCCTTTACACCATGTGAGAACACAGTGAGAGACGAAAACAGACGGCTTTCTATGAACTGGAGAATGGGCCACCAGACTCAGAATCAGTGGTCCTCTCCCTTGGACTTTCCAACTTCCCAGAACTATAGGGAACACATTTTTGTTATGTGTAAGCCACCTAGTCTATTTTGTTCTAGCCTCTTGAATATGCAAAACAAGCCTCTGACCTCCGACTTTCTAGTAAGACTTACAGGCTGAAGGTGGGATTTGAACTTGGATTTGAAAACACTTCCATCAATTTCATTGCTGAAGTGAAAGCCTCTGAGTTATCCTCACATTATGGTATGATTTGCTGGAGCCCTCTAATAACTAGTCTCACTCTAAGTCTCTCCCATCAGGTGTGGTCTGGAGGCAGAGGATTCCCAAAGGGAAATGATTGCTTTGTTTTTAGGTATTAGGGAGAAAAGGAAAAGATATTCTTTTCTTTTTTTTGTTTGAATTCTGCTTAGGAGTTTGAAAATCTAGGTTATCTTCAATTCCTCTCTAGCCTTCCAGAATTAGGAAGAATCTGTTTGATGTAGGTGGTTGGTAGAAGTATTGACAAGATACTTGGAGAAGGTGATCAAGTGCTTCAACCTGCTGGGAGGGATGCTGGTGTCCACCCCATCCCCCAGCCCTCGGCCTCCTTCTCCGTCTTTACCTGATTTAGCTCTGACTATGGTGTTTATTTGACTCCTTTTCATAGGAAACTGTGACACGAGGTCTGAATTTTCAGCTTGGGTACTGGGGTTGAGCTGTTATCCTTTCAACAGGTCTCAAAAACCATTGTTTTGATTTAAAAATGTTTTTTTTTTTTTTTTTTTTAAAGTTGAGAAATCTAGGAAATGAGAGAACAGGAGAGGAGTTATTTGAAATGTCTGGATGTCTAAGGAATGGTCCTTTTCTGGAGAATTCAGCTGTTTTCAGTATCTAAGAGGATGGGTTAGGTGTGAAAGGGGCATAGGGAAGGAGTCAGTAAATTTATCACAGATAATGGAAAGTCAAGGTAATCTCATGTTATCGTTTCTTTTCAGCTTTCTCCTCACACATTTTTACCAGGGTTGGTAAAGAGCTAAACTGGCTGATTTGGAGTTCTATTTCCTTTTTTTTAACCCTCTCTTTTCAGGCAGGCTTGTTAATGAGCAGAGAGCTGGTGACAAGGCATGGGGAAGAAAAAGGTCCTGGTAATCCACAAACTAGATAATTGGCTTGTGATTAATCAGGTGCAATATTTCAGCACTGCTTCTTTGAGGGGAAACACAGAGAGGGAAGAGCTGGCATCTGAAAACTTGTAGCCTTAATGAAGAAGAAATCTGTTCATCAGAGTGTTAAGGAGTATGTGATATCATGAATACCCAATTAAGGAAACCCTTGCAAGATTATTTACTCTGAGGAAGTATTAAGAAGGGTAAAAATTTTGTTCATTTCAGATCAAAACAGCAACCACCAAACCTTACCAGTTTAGTAGATATTTCATCGATATCTTTCAATTGGCTCCCTCAATGGGAGGATCTATCCTACCCCTACCCCTTCTTATTAAACCTCCACTCTCCTGTGGGAAATCACCCTTCCTCTCATTTTCAGCTGTGTGTTTCTTGATGTTTCTACCCCCAGCGCTAGGTAGGGAGCTTGTGATGTGTCCTAAATCAGCAGTGCATTCCATTTCTCCTGTTTTCTTGATTGGTTTCCAGTTGGGAACATAGCCTGAGGGACTAGGACCTGGATATTTGGGGCTGGGGGAGCATTAGCCTAGCACAGGAATGAAACCACAAGGAAGACAGGTTGGTCCAGGCCACACTCAGGGGCCTGCTTCTCTCTGCTTTGGCAATGGTTGTGCCACCAGGGAAGACGAAATGTACTTTTCAAAGGGCTTCATGACTGCCCTGCGGGTTGTGTTTTCTTTGCTGGTGAACTCATTCTGCTAACCATCGCCATTTGTCAAAGGTAGCAGGCAATAAAAGTCCTGACCACATTCATCTTGCTCTTTCCCTCTTCCCGCTCCAAGATGAGAGCCAGGAATGCCACCATTGCTACCCCTGGGGTCCCTACAGTCCCACCCTAAGCTTCTGAGAGTGCCCAGTTGTTGAACCTGCCTCTGCTCCAGGCTACCAGACCATCTGCCCCTGGGTGGCAGGTCAGAGCTCTTGCCAAGGCTTCGAAAACAATGTTTCACTTATTGGATGGGACTGGCAGTCTTTTGAGTCTGTGGTAGGTGTCCAAAGTCCTGGAAAGTCTTTCTCACATAGTCCTGGACCAAGCTTCATGGAGGAAGGACATTTTTGTCAGTGAAAACAAAATGAAACCACAAGGCCCTGCTTGGTAGGGCTGTGTTCTGCCAAATCCTTCAGGCCACACAGTTTGGCCTAGCTTCCCACTTCGCTGTGCTAGGACATTCTGCATGACTTTGCAAGAACAATACAGCTGGTTTCCAGAAGGTGCAAGAGATGGCTTTAGAAACTCTTCTCTGGAATAACGGAGAGAAAATTATTTTCAAACTCTGAAGGTAGGATATAGTTCTTGTCTGGATCAGAACTGAATTAAGATGTTGCTCTACTGGTTATTTCTGAGTGATGATTTGGGCTACAATATGAATTTTTAATAACAAGAAAGATGTACATGTTATGATCACCTCAAATAAAAATAGAGCCTGGAGAAAATAACCCCAGATGCTGGGAAATGGCATTTTTAATGTATTTCTCATGGATGAATATTTTTTCAATGCCTTCATCTGACCAGAAATAAACACACTTTACTAATTCTGACTAATTGGGTGGGAGGCCTAACCGAGATGTCTGAATTACTATTTTTTAAAAAAGAAATCGATTTATTATTTTCAGGAGCTTTAAATCATGAAGCTAACAAGATGTTACCTAGGAGACATATTTACAGATTTATTCTTGAGGTAGAAAAGGCTCCAATTTAGCATTCATCTGTTAGAAAGGCAACAATGGCAAACTGAAGGTAGGTTCTTACTGCAGATGGGGATGTGTTTGGATGCTTTGATTCACAGAAAACATTAAATCATTTTGTGTTAATGGTCCTGGACTTTAATGCCGTGGGTCTAGGCACGAGCCATCATATGCATACACATCATACCGTACTGCAGAACAACCCTGATGGAGTAGAAGGGAGAGGGATCTTTGCAGTCATCTGGTCAACCACTATCTCTCAATTTGTGAGGAGCTTGAGGGCCCAAGAGGCCAGGTAACTTAGCTATCAGGATCCCACTACTGGCTAGAAGAACCAGGATTGGGATACAAATTTCTTGTTCCCAGGTCAGCTTTCTTTGTGCTTTTATTGCTACCTAGTAGGCATCCACCGCCCCGTTAGAGAAGGGGAGAAAACAAGGGGAGAAGAGAAAAGGCACACATTTTGAGGAGGCAGTGGGTCGCCTGACTGTAATTTCAAACTAGATCTAGAACATGGTTCCATTTAGGCTTGTGCTTCTCTGCCTGGAAGCAGGCCCTGGAACTCTGGAGCCGAGAGAGCAGTTGCAGTAGTGCTTGCCATTTATCCAGTGCCGGATCTGTGCCAGACATTCTTCAAGCACTTTGTACGGATTAACTCATTTAATCCTTAGAATAGCCACATGAAGGAGGGACCATGATTGAATACTTTACATCTGTGAGGAAACTGAGGCAAAGAAGATTAAATAATTGGCCCAAGGTCAGTCGAGCCAAGACTCACATACCAGCCTTTACTTTCAAAACCTTCTTCCTAGCCAGCACTGCTCTGCCTCAAGCATTCTCCTCTCCTCTAAAGCTTCCCAATAGGTTGTACAAAAAATGTCTTTCAGACCATTGGGTGTCCAGGCCAGGTGTGGTGTGTCTGGAGTCATGCTATTGGTTGCAAATGACCCCATTTGTCTATCGTGGATTATTATTATTCTATTCTATTTATTTTATCATCTGTGTACCACGGTGTATTCTGTAATATGGTCTTAATGGGTGATTCAGGCAGTTTCTATATTGCTTGTGCTGTCTGGATAGCTTAGCATAAAGTATATCTAGAGATTTAACACCACAGGTTGGTGATTTAGTCCCTCAGACACTGCTAACTCCTCTGGGAACCATCTCATAAACAAAAAGGAGAAAGGACTACAGTGTGTCTGGATCTGTGTAAACACATCACTTCCCAGAATGGCTGTCAAACACATGCCCTCTGTGACCCTTAACCTTGTTGATTTCTCCTCCTTACATTGGAAGCTCCTGTCCTTCTATGGATGAGGGTCACAGGGTAGCCTTTATTTCTCTATTTCCTGGGTGTTATTTCTACTTTTTTTTTTTTTTTTAAACCTCTCTTCCTCTACCTGAATTCTATACTGGTATTGCAATAATTCATTCTTTGAAGGAGAACTACATGTTCTGGAGATGTCAGGGTTAGAGGAGTCAGCAATTATGAGCTTATGAGATAATGACATGTAGTGTTTAGTGTGATGGTAAATTATACCATAGAGAAAGTTTTAAGATTCAGAGTGAACTATTTTCCCATATAAACTTACTGCCTCAGGAAAACTGTGGTTGAAATTATAAATTACCAGGAAACTTCAAATTTCCCCTAGAGAGCCAAAATAGAAATACAAGAAAAAGCATTGTTGAAATCACCCCAAATTGGAAGCAATGATTATTCAATTAAAAATAAGTGTAGTGACACTTTCTGTTTATATGGTGTCTTCTTGCAGTTTTTAGCCACCAGGCTCAATGGAAAACCTAGTAAACCTAGACTTCAGTCTTCTTATCTCCACGATAGCTATGTCACCCTACCCAGCAGCTAACCTGTTTCTTACAAATCTGGCTACAAAGAAGTAGCTTCCTCTTCTTTCTCATATGAATCTGCTTCAGCATCTCTTGGCCTTTGTGGTCAGAAAATTCCTTCTTATGTCTATCCTGAATCTTACTGCTATGATTTAAGCCCACAATTTCTTACCCCATCCTAGGGAAAGATGAGATATAGTTAACCCTTCACATTCTCAAGACTATTACTAGGTTCACCTCAAATTTCCCCATCTACCTACAAAGACAGCTAGGATTTCCTTCTCCTTGCTATGATTTTGGGAGGGAGTTTTCTCTGGGACTTCTCCAAACCCATATCATAGTGGGGTTCCAGGGTTCACACCCTAATGTAAATGTCGTGGACAGGATGGTCTCCATAGGCCCTTCCAATCTCACTGATTCGTAATTCCATCTACAGAGTCAGTGTTTGCCCAGTACCTAGTTTCTGATATGATAAACGTGTGGTTTCTTCATTTCATAAACTCCTCAGGAAGTACAGGGTCTTTAGGAATGAGTGGTTAAGCGTTACTATTCTGAAAGGTCAAGGCCACTGCCAGGGATCTTAGACAGATCTAAGGAAAGGTGTAGGCAGGGATGAAGGCGAGCTGAGACAGACAGGTAGGAAGAGAGAGGAGGAAGAAACATTTTACTTATTTTAGTTAGTTGTTCATCTTGGTTGTTTCCCTTGGCCCTGGGTCATTAACCTGGGTTTTTGGGATATATATGGACTGTGTCTGACAGTGTCTCAACTGTTAAGCCACGAGGGCACTCTATCCCATCTCTTCTTTTCTTCTTTAAAGGCCAGGTGTAGGAAGGAATGAAGGCAAGTAGGCATGCAGGCAGGAAGAGAAAAGAGGAAGAAGCACTCCATTCTTTCATTTTTATTTGACTGTTCACACTGGCTGCCTCCTCCAGACCTGAGACTCAAACCCAGTGGCATGTGGCCTATGCCCCTTGGAGGGGACTGACCCAACTGCTACTGTACCAGGGAGTGCTACCATCCCTTATTTTCTAAGGGCAAAGTGGCACCTACTTCACAGAACTTCAGAGGGTATTGCTAAGATCAAATAAAATATGGAGATCATTGAAAAGCTCATAGTTCAGTCCAGAAAATGAAAGTATCCTCCTTTGGTCAGAGCCCAATGACTGTTTCTAACTATGTGACAAGATGGGGTTAAACTTAGAATTGTATAGTGGTCTGGTCATTGAGCTATGCCCCAATGACAACAGTTGGTGGCAACTTTACAATTTTATGATGTTTCCCCTTTATTTAAACGTGGTCACAGTCTCAATGTGTGTGACACGTCTTCTACACCGAAGGAAAAGGCAATCATCCATGAGGCTAATTCACCCATGAGACCTGGAAGTCCCCATTACAGTAATGTTTTGGGGACAAGGCCTAATCAGAAGACCCCCCTTCCAAATGCAAATATTTGCCCTGGAAGGGTAACCCATTGACAGTTGTTTCTATATTTTCACAGGTAAATTAGTTTTCAACAGATAGTTCTGGGAGGATGCTAAGTATTGTTGGGGGGAATTCACGTTTTGCCTCCTTGCTTGGGCAGGGGACCAGGCACCAGGGAATTTGGACTGGGAGACAGAACATTGAACTTCAGTCGCACATCTGCTACTTATAAATTGTGTGATCTTGAGTACCGACCATAATGCCTCCAAGCCTTAGCTTTCTCTTCTGAAAAAACAAGGGTGGACATACACCCCAAGAGGCAGCTCTGAGGATTAAAGAGTAGGGTGTGGGTGTTTGTGCTTTATAAACCAGAAAGGGAAATGCAAATGTTGGTTGTTGTTATTACTGTAATCTCCATCTGGTTTCCCAGGATCCAGGGCCAGCGGGGAAAGGAGTATAAATCAAAAGCTAGTTACTTTGTTAGGGACACTGGGTGTGTTTAGCATGGTGTGTGTGCGTGTGTGCATGCATGTGTGTGTGTGTGTGTGTGTGTTCATGTGTGTAGGGTCTGGGAAAGGTGTCAGACACCAATATCAACATAACTGTAATAGCTTTCATTACAGAGCCCCTTACTTGGTGCCCTGACCTATTACATATCTACATTGCTTTGAGCCATTATAACAATTCCGATATCAGTATTCCTGAGATTTTTTGTTTTTGTTTTTTAATGAGGAAACAAGCTCAGAGAGGCTAAGTAATGAATGGCCTAAGGTCACCCCAGAAAGGGATGAAGCTAACTCAGACTCAGTCTGGGTAACTTTGGGCCCCATGCTCTCTCATTCTCAGCTCCTAAGTCTTTTTCAGATTCTGCACCCCAAAACCTTCAACGAGGAAGCCTTGGTCTAACCAGGAGACAGGCAGGTCCCAGCACTGCTCCACCTCCAGTGTTGGAGGCCGCGCCTGGCTCTGCAGTCAAACAGGGATTCCCACAATGTCCACTGGAGGATACCACACGAGAATTGCCCATCAGTATCGGCTACCCTGAAGCACCTGTTCCTCATTTGAGGCATTAGTGGTTGTAATAAAAGTAGTAATATTTCAACAACAGTGGTGATTAGTTACAGAAGGAACCAAGTGGCAACTCATTTCCATGTAAAAAGCGCTCTGGCCCCTGGGGTTCCTGGCCTGTGCTGTCCCGCTGTCAACAGGGTGTGTTCCCTGTCTGGTGCCCAGCTGACAGCAGCAGAGCTCTTGTGATATAAATCCCTTCGAACTCAAAAGCCTGCAAGAGAGAAGAAAGTGGGAGAGAATCAGTAGGAACACAACAGGCAGCAAGTGGGTGGGGGTGGTTGAATCTCCCCAAGAGGGAATGAATCCTTCCTGCACATGACTCATCCAGCCTGCTGTCCTCTCTTCTGAGAAGGTGCTAGAGAGGGAGTGTGGTCATGGAGACACACAAGCGTCGGGAAGTCCAAACATCTACTTTTAAATTCTGGGGTCCCAGCCCACCGGCCTTGATGTGATGTCCCTTGCTTGTTATTCTGAGCTGCTGGGCTGGGCGTGTGTGACTTGGGAGGAGGAGTGAGGATGGATTTGCTTCAATCACATAATCCTTCATCCACAGGAAATGGAGGGACTGTTGGTTTCCTCTTGAGGCCTCCGGAACCAGAAGGCCAACTTTGTAGGTGTGCAGTTTCACACCCTGGGTGTCACCATCAGGGGACCGATGGGGCAAACAGCCCTCTACCAGCTGGGGTCGCCTCCTGCTCCGTGGGAGGGTTGGGGACCAGCCAGGGTGGAAGCCTGGGCCAGGGGAAGGAGGGGCGTTACTGTGTGGTAAGAGCCAAGCACAAAGGTGGGTGAAACGGATGAGGTTTAATTTAGGAAGGGAAGTGTCATAGCTGTCGTCTCAGTAATCACAGGGTACAAACTCTGGGAAAGATGCCTCTCTACATGCCCTTATTTAAAGGGCCATATATACCCAGGAGTATTAATAATGCAAGCAGGACTCTTTTTTTTTTTTGGTTTAGTGCTAAGATTTTTGGTGTAGATGTCACTCGTCATGTTAAAGATTATTCTGAATCTACCAGTGAAACTCATGATGAAAAACAGCATCCTGTGATTTTATTTTCCCAACTCCTAAGCTCCTTTCTATTCTAAATCTCTGATTATATCGATGCTATAGTGTCTGCATATTTGTATATTTTCCTTTTGAGGAAAAAGATTTCAATTAACCATCTTTATTGAGCTAACAAACACTACCAAGTCGCTTGCCTGTCACAGCAGAAGGGTACCTCTATTTAAACCAGGCAGTCTCTGAAAAGAGAAAAAAAAGTACAGAAGGTAAATGCTGAGAGGACCACAAATCTGGGGAGATCAGAGCTTCCCTTTTTTGAACTCAAGGTGCTTTCTCTGAACCATGCTTAGTAACTTCCCATGCTTAACCTCATTTATATTCTTATATGTTATAACACTAACACTAATTTTTAATATATTATTTTGCTTGTTATCTTTTTTTTTCCCTCCAGCCCCACATCTCAAAGTTGGGTCTTTGGTCTGCACATCAACCACCTCAGGCACCTGAGCCACGAGGGCGCACTGATTTCTAGCTTTATTGAGTATTGTGCTAGTCACTGTGCTAGATGAATTACTTAATTTTCTCTTTATGTCTTCATGTTAGGTTGGCATTCTGCTCCCATTTTCAGATGAGCCTTAGATGCACCAACTCCCTGGCTTGAAGTCACATAGCTCATAGCTGGTGAGGCCTTTGTGTGACTCTCCGTGGCTTCTTGTCACCAAATCCTGTGCACTTTTTACTGCATAAATACCCTTCAACAGCACCCCCAGGCAAACAGTGTTGTTCATCTAGTTAGCCAATAGGGAAACTGAGGCAGAAGGACTCCAAGGGACTGACTGCCCAAAGTTTTCTCAATAGGAAATGATCAACCTAGAAATGGGGATTGGGCATTTTGATTCCACATTCAGTGTTCTTCCTCTGACCTCTGCAAGCAGACCTGGGTAATTAAGAAAGGAGAAAAAGCAGAACTCATGGTTTTTCTAGAACCCCTTGCTTTGGCCTGTTACTATCTAAACTTTGAACTCAGGTGCTTGGGTCACCTGACACTCTGAGGCAACTATCAAAAAATCACCCAGGGCAATTTAACTCCCTTGTGCTCACCTTGGTTTGGCGACATTATTTCTGCGTGTCTCCTGAGTTCTTTTCCAAGAAGATACCCCTTCAAAGTGCCCCCTCTCCAGGAGGGCTTCCTTCTCTCTTCGACTAGGTTACTCTACTTGGAACTTTCTTGGCAGGTTTTCTGTTTCCCCTTCACTTGTCTGTCCTGCTCACGTCTGAGAGTCCATGCTGCGTTCCCAAATATGGACTTCCCAGAACATGAACACGTCCAGCCTCCCCGTGAAGGCCCCCCTGTCTATGTCGAGTTGCATAACCCAGTGGACCCTCCGGCTACTACCCGCTTGGGTTCTCCATCCTCCTGGAGCAGGTCTGAGGTGGTGATAGAGTGAATGCAATCCAATCTTTGCCCGTGAGGGAGAGCGTGGCACTAGTTACAATCCTCCTCATTGCCAGGGCGGCGCATTCTCCATCATACTCCACTCCCTCTCCCCAACAAAATGACCTATATAAAGCAGATTTTTCTTATTAAAAAGTTCCCATCTAAATGGATTATTGGTTTATAGGATTCAGAAAGCACCACTCAGCCATGCCCATCCTGCTTGCTCCACAGCACTAAGCGAATCAACTTGTCCTTCTGGGAGGGCCAAAGGCACCCTCTAAGGGGCAGCTCCAGAATGGACCTCTTTCTTCTTCTTAATATTTTAATTACAGAATGTTCAAACACACAAAAGTAGAGAATATAATATAATACATCCTCATGAATCTTACCAATCTTGTTTTAGTCACTCTTTCCTGCTTTCCAAATTCCCCCACCAGCTAGATTATTTTATTATTTTTTGTTTTGTGTTTTTCTTTTCCCAAGCCCTCAGTCCTGAGCCTGGGTCATTGGGCTTTACATGGCCTGCATCCTAGCTTCTGAGCCACAGGAATTTGCCACCACCTAGATTATTTTAAATTAAATTCCAGACATTTGATCATTTCACTCATGAATATTTCAGTATATTTTCTAAGTGATAGACAATCTTGTCTTTTAACATCACCCCAATACCATGATGACATCTAAGAATATTAACACTAATTCTTTAACGTTTCTAATATTTACTCTGTTCAAAATTTCCTGATTGTCCTATAATTTTTAAATATTTGATTCATTTAAGTTAGAGTATAATCATTGTTTTCAGTGGCGTTTGATTAATATGACTCATCTTTCTTTGTAGTCTATAATAGTTCCCTTCCTCTCTCTTCTTTTTCTTTCTTTTTTTTTTTTTTTTTAAAGGACGAATACAGGCAGGCAGAGAAAGGAGGAGGGAGAAGCATTTTATTTATTTTATTTAGTTGTTCATTCTGGCTGACCCCCCACCCCCACCCTGCCCCAGGATGTGAATCTAGGTCCTTGGGATGTATGTGGACTGCGCTCTTGGCTGGAGGAATAGACCAAACTGCTCCTCCACCAGGATGTGCCTTCTTTTTCTTTCTTTTTGCTTGTTTTGTTTTATTTCTCCCCCATAGACATCTTGCTGTTGGTAAGTTCTTCAAACCTATGTACCTGGTGTCCTCACCAGCAATGAAATACTAAAAGAACTTTTATCAGCAGAGACCTTCCTTAAATCGTCAGTTGTTATTTATTCTGTTGATACGGTCCTAACCCACAGGCTTCTGCCTACTGTCCCTCGAAACATCTTAAGAAGTCAAATCCAAATACTTGTCCAAATCCTGGGATTCTAAAGTGCTGAGCAGTTCCAAACCCGTTGACCCCAATAAGAACTGCATTTACGGGCACATAGCAGCGTGTTTACCACACCCACTGGGATGATCCTTTACTCTCCCTGTTTTCTAGATAAGGAAATGGAGGATTAGAAGAGTCTGTTCCACTCTTTCTGACCAGTGCATTTAAGCTTTGTAATCAGGCTGTATGAAGATGGAAACACCCGTTTGGCTTAAGCACTGAGGAACTCTGCCTATTGGTACAAGGTCTCATTTCCCATGGGGCTTTGTTGGGCTTCTAGACTCTTCTCAGGCAGGGCCGGCAAGGAAAGATGAGATGTTTTGATCAGCAGGATATATTTGCAATTCGGGGAAAGGTGAGGTCTAGGATGCAGCAGAAAGGCACAGCTAACCCAGAACTTCGTATCTTCTGAGGGTTCCCTTTGTCCAAGCTGGGCTTGTGCCCATCCCCATCAATTCCCTGAGGGAACCCCTGAACAGGCTTCCCACCTCCTCTCTTTCACAAGTCCACACAAACCGTCATCATTACCACATACTCTCAAGCCCACACAAATACCACATCCACATGCTCTTAGACCCACACCACTTGGCTGGCAGGCCAGCCCTCACATGGCTCATTACTACAAGCACATACTTGCCGACACGTTTCAGTGCAGAATAAACACAGACCCGGGAGGTGGAGGTGGGAGGTGGGAGGAGGGATGGAGTGTCTCTCCGGTGGCAGCCAGAACTAAAGGCTACCTGGCTTCAGATAGAGAGGATGTCAGCCTATCTTTCTGTCTCTTTATCTTTCATAGGTCTTCTTTCATTCTGGAAAAGGCAAAGCCTTTGGAGCCCCAGGTCCCTGCAGGCCCAGGGAGCCTGGAAGGGGCGTGAGGGTTAACGTGTGATGCCGGGGTTGGGAGACTGGATTGGAGTGAGGAGCTGACTGGTTAAATGGGGCAAAATCAGATTCCCTCCCTCTGAAGGAGGGGCGCTCTCATCTTTGGTTCTAAGAGAGAGAAAAATACCAACTGCTAGCAAAATAATCCAATTTCCTTTCTCCTTTGCTCTGAAAGGGACTGCCCAGGCCCTCCTGCTCCAACTTCACTTTGGGTCTCAGTCTGGCTAGAACTCTTTAACCCCGCCAGCAGAATTCATATCAAAGTCTCAACCCCCCAGGGTTCATTAGAAGCATTTATTTCTGCATATTCTTGGTGAGCAGGAGGGAAGATAACTTGATTCGCTTATGCAAATTGCAAGGCCCTGATTTCAACTCTCCCTCCTTTTTCACAGGGAGATTTTACAGGTCATTAAAAATATATGACTGAAAAAAAAATATGACTACCTTCGAAAACAGCAGTGACAGTCAGGCTACTGAGCAGGGCCAGTTACCAGTGCTTGAAGGCCACTGACTGATGCTGATTGGATATGCCTGGGCAGATGAAGCCGGGCCTGAGCCTCTATTTTCCTCTCAAGGCTACTGATCACAGGGAAGGTGGCCTGGATCTGAGGCCAAACTGGGGGCTCAGACTGATTTTGTTTTCAGTTCAATTTTGCCTTCTACTGTAGTGGGGTATCTTGTGAGCTCTTGGCTTTTTTCTCTTAAAAATGGGGATAAATAAGGATCTGGGTTCAGAATTCCTGACACTTAGCAGGGCAATCAGCCCTTCCAGCCAGGCCCTTGCCCGCCCATGCTTGCTGGGTGGCTTAACAGTTTATTCATTCCATCACCCTGCCTTGTTTGGGCTCTTGGACTCCAACTAGTCAAGGAAGCATTGCCTAGAGTTTTGAGTCATGATGAGGGTCTCACTTATGTATTTTGCTAAGAATTCAGAAACCCTAGTATTATCTCAGTATTATCTTTGTCATCAGTCTAATTAATCCCACAGACATTGGTCAATATAAGGGGGTCAATATAATGGAGGTTCTCAGGGATGTGAACATGGGTCAAAACCAATACTTTTGTATCAAACCAAGAAAAAATTTAGTCCTCAGCCTTGGACTGGCACCATCCACATACATCCCGGGGACCCGGCTTCACAACCCAGAGTGGTGGTGGGGAACAAACAAGAGAAATAGCAAAATAAAATACATGCTTCTTCCTCCTCTCTCTTCAAAAAAAGAAAGAGATTTTAGAGTAGGCAGAAAGAAAACTTCATGAGTCTGAGGTGCTAACCTGGGATTCCCCTGGGAAGATGGAGAGCCCATTATCGCAGGGAGTCCCAGGATGCTCCCGCCCTGAACTCCAGAGATAAAAGATGTCTTGTTTATATAGTAAACACGCAATTCTGGAAGAGCTCAGATGACTGTGTACAATTGTTAGAGGGAAGTCATATATTTTTTAAGTTTAAAGCTAGCTTTTAATTCAGATTTTTCAAGGTGCTTGATAAAACAGATTGGCAGTTACTCAAATGTCAAACATAGAGTTACCATAGAACCTAGCAATTGTACTCCTATGTCTGGAAAATGTAGAGCTGTACAAAAATGTGCATGTCCATGCTCATAGCAGCATTGTTTGTAAGAGTCAAAAAGTGAAAACAGCCCAAATGCTCTTCAAAAAACAAATAAACATATTCTCTCTCTCTTTGTTCGCATATATATCTGTATCTATATATACATGAGATATAGCTATATAGATACACCTATAGATAGATAAAGAACACACACACACACACACACACACACACACACACACACACGCACACACACCCCTGACTTCATGGTTTATACTTTTCCATAGAAGTATAGATCCAGGTTCACCCTTCTCTTCCCTTCTCTTCTGCTTCTCTTCTAACATCCCTTCTCTATACCCACCTTCTATTCCACCTTCTGCTCTAGCTTCTACAACTCTTCACAGTTCTGGAAGTCTTCCAGGCCTCTGTGCATTCTGTCCATCAAGTGCTTCTCTCCTGCTTCTATGCCCATTGATTGATCATCTATTTGTCTTCTGGAGTCTTCCCTGAACTTTCCATTTTCTAGAGGCAGCTGGTCTCTGCCTCCTCCTTGGGCTTTGAGGCAACTTGTGGCTGTGTCCTCTGGGTAGAGAGTAAACACAGGTCCACCTGGCCTGAGCTCCTTGGGTGGAGGAACTGAGGCTCACACATGAATCCCAGCCCAGAGTAGGTGCTCAGTTGATGATGGGGAGGAAAACAGAAGAAGTAGAGGCATAGAAGCAAAAGGGAGATCATTTTGTGTCATTTCTGTTTTTGTACAATAATATTCAAAAAGAAAGAAAAGGAATTAGGAAAGATCTCTTGAGTTCTATATAAATTTTGCTAACATATAATGCAACTCATTAACAAAGTGAAACAAGGGAAACTCAGGCAAGTTCACATTCCAGTGAAATTCAAATAGATTTTAAAATGGTTGTCATTTATAGTCAATATTTATTCCTCCCCCATAGAAATATCATTTTCTTCCCCTAGAATGACCTTGATCCTTAATTATATCCTGGAAAAAGGGGTTTGATTGATCTAAGGCCTGAATATGGAATTCCTTTTCTCTTTGCTCCAGTGGAAAATACATACAGAGTTGTTTCTTCTAAAATCGGAAGGGGCTTGATTTCTTTTCTTTGGTGGAAACCCATCTCTCGCAATATTCCTGTGTACAAATGCATCAAGCTTGTGGACTTCAAAAGGCATTCCACTTGAGTGTAGGAGATATGGGGGTTCAGGAGGTGGGACTAGCCCCTCTTTTATTAGTTAGCATTTGTAATCATTAACTAGTTACCCTGATGGAGTAATTCCTGTAGGCACTGATGCGAACTGTGTGAACATAGCAGGATAGAAACGTATTGGTGACTTGGTAACCCCACTCCTGTCCCTAAGTAGGTCTCCTTACAGGCACAAGTCGGGGTAGTATATTGACAAAATATAATGGGGACAAAATATTGATGTGATTCTTGCTCCAACTCTGTTATTACCCAGCTGGGTGACTTTGGTTGCATCTTCAGCTGGACTGTGGCTGGCTTCAATTAGGGAGAGCAAATAGGCAGCATATGTGCCACCATGGATGTCCTTTTGTCACCAGAGCAGACATTGTTAATCAAGCCCAGTCCTTCTCCTGATCCTGGACAGACCCCCTAATCCCACACACCTGCAGTTGACCAGACCGCCTTGAGAGCTGCGGCTTATTCACTGTGCCTGAACTCGATGGGCTCTTTACTGTGCCTTCCAAGGCTAACATTCAATTATTTCAAGTATTACAGCTATTCATTTTGTTGTGGCAACTACCACCAACAGACTCCATAAAACAGTGCTATTCCACTCCAAGGACCACAAAGTGTTTCCTTCCTTAAAACATTCCTAAGAAATAGGAAAATAAGCACTCCATTCCAGCTGTCCCAGAGGTTGATCCTCTCCGAAAGAAACAGGCTCCAGGCAGGACTGAAAAGGCTGCCACGCAACCACCTCCTACTTCTTGCCTCAGGATCAACGACCCACAGCCAATTCCATCCAAAGGGGAATTCCGAAAAGAGTCAATGATAATTTGGCATCAAAATGAGTAGGTTCCTCTCACATACTGCTGGTGGGGTTGAAAAATGATGTGACTGCTTAGGAAAACAATCTTTCAAGTCTTCAAAATGTTAAGCATAGAGATGTCATCTGATGTATCAATTCTACTCCTAGGTAAGTAACCAAGAGAAATAAAAACATACGCTTACATAAGTGCAAGTATATAAATGTTCATTATGACATTATTTTTCAAAGTAGCCCAAAAGTAGAAACAACCACTATATCCATCAACTAATGAACAGGTAAATAAAATGCGCTCTGTCCACACAGCAGAATATCAGCCATGAAAAGAAATAAAGCACTGATACTTAATTGGATGAACATTATGCAAAGTGAAATAAGCCAGTTTTGAAAACCACAAATTGCATGATTTCATTTACATGAAATGTTCAGATAGACAAATCTATAAAGATGGATCATTGATTAGTAATTGTCTCAGGCTGAGGGAAAATGGGGGCTTTGGGGGTGGTGATGCCTCAGAGCTGTGAGATTTATTTTTTGGATGATGAAAATGTTCTAAAATGGATTGTGGTGCTGAATAGACCAAAAGTCATTGAACTGTACGCTTGAGATGAGTGAATTGTATGGCATGCAAATTCTACCTCAAGAAAGTTGTTTTAAAAAATAAGCTGTTCTATTAGGAAAAAAATGTAGTAAAATGAATAGCTTTCAGCTTCAGGGAACTCTTCATGTGGCAAGTTAAAGGTGGTTTTGTGTTTGTATGAGTTCATGCCCTAATAGTGATCATAGAATCACATCCTACCCAGTGTTCCATGATTTTCTGGTAATTAACATGAATAAGCACCGATACGATTGCTTAAAGTGTGACTAATCTGTCTCCAATAACTTTAACATGCTGATCAAAAGGGGGGAAATATATGTTTAATTCTCAGTGGAGTGTCCCACTGCATATCATACCTGTCCCTTAACAAGGCTTCATTCTCTCTCCTTTGCTTACAAGATGAAGTCAGAATATATACGACAGTTTCAGTTCATTTTAGTTTAATTTTTTAAAGGAAAGGTTCAGGCAGTAACGAATGTAATTAGGCAAGCAGGAAGAGACAGGAGAAAGAAGTGTTTCATTTTTCATTTAGTTGTTTATCTTGATTTATTCCCCCACCACCCCTTCTTGCCCCTGGTTGTAAACCTGGGTCCTAGGGATGTGCATGGATGATGCCCGCTGGAGGTCATGGACTTAACCTCTAAGCCACCAGGGTGCGCTTACATACGACTTTTAAACAAGCTCCTCCTACTTAACTTAGTAGATCATCTCCTGACACATTCCCCTAACATCTCTTATTTTTCAGTCATTCAGAACAATGCAATTCTATTATCCTAGAAAAGTGGAATTGCCCACATTTCCATGCCTTCACGGATGAGGTTCTCTTTGTCCTTTCTGTCTCACTCCCTCTGCTCTACTCTTCCTTATGTGTCAAAGTTCAACACAACCCATAAGAAGATAAAGTCTGTGAAAAGCCTCTGGATCAGGCAGTTTACCTGTGTCCATAGCTCTCTTCAAATTTCTTCTCTTGACACATACCTTGTGACTTCATGTTGACTTGTCCATCTCCCCCATGCCACCAAGAGCAGGCATGCTGTCTCGGAGATTTATGAATTCCCAGGGCCTAGCAACATGACTGACGTGTAGTGGATCCTCAGAACATAAGTGAGGAACACTCTTAGTGACCCTGAGCTGATGACAGTAAAATTGCGTTGTTTTAGCAGTTTATATGCTGAGTATTTTTCTTATTTTGGAAATAGAGGAGAAGCAACCAAGTTCATGTCAAAAGGTTTGGTTTTGTTCCCGTGTAACTTTTTTTTTTTTTTTTTTTACAAAAATTCAGTTGTTGAATGGTATATAGATACAAATGAGGTATGTCTCTTCTCTCTGATTCAGGATAATTCTCTTCAATGCAGAGGAAAATTCTCAGTTCTCTTTGTAGAAGGTAGAGAAAACAATGAAAGTATAGCTCAGTGGGTCTAATTCTGACCAATGAGGAGGAAATGACTGGAGAAGTAATAGAAGTCTTATGGGAAGTCCATCAAACGGCCACGCAGTGTGAATCTGCAGCTATGCCTGTGCTGTGGGGTGGCACCGGCAGCTCACCCTAACACAGGTACAGTTGTGAATTAGACATGTACTGCTATCCTCACTGTGTACGTGTAAACTTATCAGAGGGTTTTATATTCACACACATATGCAATCTGTATCACTCTTGTATGATTTTAAAATTTATATATTTAATGCGTATTTATAGCTAATGTACACAGTAATATGTAAATGTCATAATATTTCTATATATTCTCTTTTTTTTCTCCAGCAACCTACAAGTTCTTACTTTAAGATGTTACCTTCCTTCCTGCTCTGCCTCCTAATTTGGGCACTTCCAACCCAACTTAGCACAATTCCAGGAAGCAGAAATCATTCTTCCCACTTAAGAATGAGAAAAACAAGGCTCCCTGAGCTAAAGGAATGACCCAAGCCCATAGTTAGTAGAGGACTGAGTCAGGCCCCAACCCTTCTAAAAGATGTCTGGCTCACTCCAGCAGCCAGCTGCAGGGGCGGGTGCAGGGAGGCGGGTGTGGGAGAGTCTGTAAGAAATCAGCAGGACCCCCTACAAGTTGTACCGTGCCAGAAAAACTGTGTAAATCATTTAGGAACAAATCGGAACTGATACTCATCCACCTTTGAAAATATTAGAACATACACAAATAACTGTTTCAGTGAAGCATCAATGCTTGATACACTTCCAGGACCTGAAACCTTACAGGCAGCAAGTGATGCTGATGGAAAAGCAGCCTTCTGGGGTGTGTATACAGAATAAGTGATGGCCCCATAAAACACGGATTTCTTTAATCTACTGAGGGAGCACCACTGACAAGACATCACGAGGGCACAGCTGTGTTTACTCCAGGGTCACCTCATGTTATTTATAATAAACACTTTTGCTTTTGCACTCTGGCGACCACCTTCTCCCTTTCAGGATATGAAGTATGTCACCACAGAACCAGACGCTGTTAATGGGCCCACACGGCCAGGAACACACCAGCCGGTCCACGCTTTTATAGCCTCCATCACGGGACACCAGGATTCTTATTAAAGAAGAGAGTTTTTACAGCATTTTCCAGAGCACCATATATTCTAGACCCACCCAGCAGGAAGAGTGCTGCAGTGAAAGATACTGCATTATAGGCCTTTAGATGGGATCTGGGCCACAACTGTGAGGGAAGAAAATCATCAAATGGTATTTATTATGTACTGTCCTGTGTTGGTGTGGTGCAAGGGGCCATACAAAGAAAGGTAGAAGCGTTAATGCTTTCCCCTAGGAACTTCCATTCACAAAGAGGGAGGCAGATGTAAAAATTATGACCTAATTCTCCATGTACAATGTGGAGCAAAAATGTAATTAAACTTGATTTGCAGTGTGTCTTGTGCCCTTGATCTGCTTAGTTCTTCTGAGCCACCAGAAATTCTTTTTCATTTTGACCCTTATTTCGTATCTTCTCAGTCAGCCTTGGGCCCTTTTTCCTATTCAAGAAGCAGAGTTTATCGAATATAATCTTATCTTTCTTTCTGGACCGAGAATCTTGCAGCGTCAGGTTGATCCTTGCTTCCCGAGGACGAGTGCTCTGTGTCCTGCACTGGACGAAGGGTGACAGTGGTCAATTTGGTGTCAAAACCCAGCTCTGCAACTTAAAGAGCTGGGTGGCCTGCGGCAAGTTGCTTCAGCACTCTGAGCTTCCGAGACTTAGTGCTCTCATCTGGAGAGTGAAACCAGTCGTTGTTAGGACTAGAGATGACGAGCGCAGAGTCCTTAAGCGCTGTAGAAGTAGCACCAAATAAAGCATCTCTCACCTGTCGTGCCAAGGGACGGAATATAGCTGGGTCTCAGCACATGCCCTAGAAATGTTGATTACTTGCAGTGAATACCTGTCCATACCCTCCTCATGGCTGACCCACCTGTCCCCCAGTAGCTTGATTGTCAGCTGCCGATGAATGACAGTTGTGTCCCTAGCTGGGTCTTGCCTTCAACCATCATTGCCTCACCTGAGATTCTAGTCTTTTCCAGCTTGGATGATGTGGACACAAACGCTAGCTCCTTGATGTGCCCTGGTGGAGTAAGTGTTGAGCACAGTCCACGACATTCCAGGGTTCCAGGTACACATCCCGGGCCTGACGGTGACAACCAAGATGAAGCACTAAATAAAATGAATAAAGTGCTTCTTCCTCCTCTCTCTTCCTGCCTGCCTCTCTGCCTCACCTTCATTCCTGCCTGCACCTTGCCTTTAAAATAAAAGGTGACGGGGAAGGAGAGTTCATGCCTTTGTCTCACTTTGGGACAACTTTGAAGGACTGCCCCAGCTCCAGCAGTGTCTGCAGGATGGACTGATGCCTCAGGTGCCACTGCATTGCAGGCCACAGTTTCACTCTGCTAGGCCCTCACCTGTCACACATGCAGACTCTGGGAGCTCTCCCCATAAACCTGCAGCCCCTGCTTTCCATGTCAGAGTCTGTTTCAAGAGAATCCAATCTAAGATCTTCATTCAACATACGTTATTGATTTAAACTTTTCTTGAGATTTCAATGATTCTCTGGAAAGTGATAAGCAGAACAAATGTGAATGAATCATATTTTCTGGTTAGCTCTTAGCTAACCATTCTCCATTGCCGCTGCAACAAATCGCATTATCTTCAGTGTAGTCGCTTAATATACACAAATTTGTTGTCTTAATGTTTGTCTGTCCTACTTCTAAATTGGGTCTCTCACCTGGCAAAAATCAAGGTCTCAGCACCACTGTGTGCCATTTTGGAGGCTCTTGCGGGGGAATTTGTTTCCTTGTCCTTTTTTGCTTCTAGAAGCAGCCCTGACTCCTTGGCCTTCATCCTCCATATTCAAAGATAACAACAGTGTGTCCAGTTTTAGATTGCATCACTCTGACTTCTTCTCTTTCTCTTACACTTTTTAGGACCTTGCAATAATAATACGTCCAACCTGGATAGTCCAGGATAATCTCTCTATTTTAGTTTCAGTTGATTAGCAACCTTAATTCCATATGCAAATTTAAATTTCCCTTTGCCATGTAATGTAACATAGTCACAGGTTCCTGGATTAGAATTTGGACATCTTGTGGGGGCGGGGGGCATCATTCTGTCTACCACACATATCAAAGGTTTGCTATTTAACTGATAAAACCAAAGACCAAAGCAAGTGAAGATGGCCTTATTTGGACAAATGCAATGTGTGTACATTTTGTCATCTGGAGTATTTCAGGTTGTAATCATCTGAGAGGCACTGAACGGTGGAGGGGGAGGGGCTTTGGGAGGAACTGGGCAGCAGTATAGGCAAAACTGAAAGTGATAAGAGCTTAACAAAATCAAAGTTATGCTACTGTAAAAGGTAGGAGGACTGTGTTGTGTGTTTTGAGCAAATTTGAAAGGAGGGATTTAAATAGGGTCTGATGTATTGACAACCCATTTAGGATGTCTTTGGGCTTGGTTAGTTACTCTGACTCATCAAGTGTTAGAGACTGAGAAAGGATATGGAAGCTTGGTCCCATATATATGACGTTAAATTGATTATCAAATGACAGATCACATAAAAGCCACATGGAGAAATTTTGTCAAGTGTTATCTGGCACTGTCCAGAATCAGATGCAATATCAGGTGTCTATCCTTGGGGGGCATTTAAATTCAAGGTACCTTCATACATGAGAGAATTGCTGACTTCCCATGAAAGAAGCTGTGCCCAATAACCTTATTTGTCTTTTCAGAGCCCAGGACTGTCTCTCTTTCCAGCTGCTTTTTACCATTTCGGACTTAGGGCTCAGCAATACAGAACAGAAAGTTGGTTCACAATGTCTGGGTGGGTGTCTTTATTTAGGTAGGGATCCCTTTTATTAGTGGAGCCTCTTGCTCATGTTTGTAAGCCACTGAATAAAAATTTAAAAGTTCAACCAAGATGCAATTCAAAAGGATCCATCAGCTGATCAGTTTCCTTCGATTTAGTAGAGCTGAGTGTCTGGGGCTTCTAGGCAAGTTACTTGTGACTATATATAAAGAAATTTAAGGTATGTTTTAAATAAACATACCAGAGCTTATGTATCCCACATGAGTCTCCCCTTCAAAGCAGTCTCCTTGGAAGATGAATCACTTATTTCAAAGATACCATTAAAAATACTCTGGTTCATTTCTTTTTAGATACTTAAGTGCATTCTTTGGAGTATCCTGATGGGGCAAATATTTATCCTTTAAGGTGAATTTGATTTTTTGACAACAGTCAAAATTCATTTATAACAAAGCCGGGGAGATAAGATGAATAATGAAGTTAACCACTTTAGATTATAACATGAGGAGACTATAATTGAGTGAGACTAGTTTTCTTGTGAGGGTCGTGGATGATTCTGAGGGCCTAAGAGAAAGAACAATGATATTGATGGAATCATTTGGCACCTTTTGTAGAGATTTCTTTAAAAGATAATATACCCTCTAAGGTAGAAACTTTTGGAATTTTTTTAAGTCGATTACTTTAGAAAGGCACTGTATCTTTTCTATTAGAAGCACAGATTATGTAGTCTGCCTTGGAAGCAAAGTTCAATTACATCATTTATTAGCTGTGTGACTTCAGGCAAGTCACTTAGCCTCTCTGAACTGCATCTGAATAGGAAGATCATGTTATGAACTACCTTAGAGGAGGACTACTAGGTATAAATAAGGTCATGTAGATAAGACACTTAGTCTACTTCATGACACATAGTAGGTGTCCAAAATATGGCATTGTTGTTTTTCTTCGTGATACATTGTAAACACAAATGCTTACACCTCTTCACATTTAAGTTGGAGCAAAACTATGATGATTGTATTTATGATGATTTGCTAATACTAGGAACTATCATTGAACACTCTTGGTGAGTCAGAACATTTTGAACCTCATTATAATCCTTGAGGTGGTGGATACTATTATTGGACCCATTTTACAGATGAGTCGAATGAGGTGACCGTGGTTAAATAACTGGACCCAAAGCACTTGACTCCAAAGATGGGGAGTCAGGCCTGGGGCCCACTCTGGGGCACATGTAAACGAGCACATGTAATTCTTTCTTACACAACTTCTTATGAAGGCCAGTTTGTTCTTTTCACAGTGACATGGAAATAGAGTACCTGAGGTCAAGCAGGGATTTGTAACTTCAGGAGCTGGATTTGAATTTGAATCCCAGCTCATCCATTTATCTATCATGTGGTCCCTCCCAAGTTTTCTCAACTGTTAAGTGGGACTAATGAGGAGATGGTACTAGAGTAGCATCTAGCAGAAATAGGAAATTCGATAGAAATAGGAAATGTTCAGGAAAGAGGAACTGTAATGAAATGTGAATGAAAACTTCAATTAACTGAACATTTCCAAACAGACTGGCTTCTGATCCTCCATCCCCTTACCCTGAGATACACATGCCTCTTGGGGGAGAGCACAACTGTTCTGAAAGCCTTTGGTGATAGCCTAAGTATGAAAAACAGCTTCACTGATAGTGGAAAATTCTCCTGAAAGTGGGCAAAGTGTTTGCATCAGATTATGGCTGAATTCCAATGCGGGTGGAAGAGGTGACAGACAAAACCACTTAGTGTTCCTGCTCGGCCCACAAGTTGACTCTCTGATCAAGTACTTTTTCCTAACACGTGTTCCAGAGAGCAGCTTGTTATCTCAGGCTGGGGCTGCCTGCAGACCCCCCACTCCTTCCTGAATTCCCCTGTTCCTCCTTCCTTGTCACCCCTGTAGTGTTTTCTCATGTAGTATCACTAAGAAGATTGTGAGTGGACACTGGAAAATCTAACATCGTGTGTAGCTTAGTCTCTGACTGGTTTAGAGCATTCATTCATTCATTGTTCATCATTCACCATTCATCATTCGGTGTGAGAGAAGTTGGCAGCCAGTTTTGCAGTTAGGAAGCCTCTAGGGGTTAAATTGTATGGTCCCAGGCCCCTGCCCGCTCCCATTCATATGTTGAAGTCCTAGCTTCCAGTACCTCTGAGTCTGAATATATTTAGAGATGATTAAGATGAGATGAAGTAATATAGGCGAGGTCTTACATCTGAGTAATTCCCTTCTAAGAAGAGGACACTTAGAAGAACACTTATTAAGAAGAGGACTTTAAGACACAGACCCAAGGGATGATACTTGAGACACATGAGAAGTCATCTATGTGCCAAGGAGAGGCCTTGGGAGAAACCAACTCTAGCCTGCAAAAGTGTTAGAAAATGCATCTCTATTAATTAAGACACTTGGTCTGTGGTATTTTGTATGGCAACCTTAGTAAACTGATCCAAATTGTAAATTTAGTTTTCAGGTTTTCTTACAAGATTTAGAGAGTGTGGATGCCTCCCAGGGAGAGTCCAGCATCAGACTTTTCCTGGAGATCAGAGGTCTGAGGCTAAGTGGTGCTGCATGTTTGATACAAAGAGCTTCCTGAATTTTCTTCCCCTACATCTGTGACCAATACTCTGGGTGGTCACCCCTGTACCACCTGAGCAGCCTTCCTGAGTCCAAGTCCACTCTCTCTGGACCACCCAGGAACTGTACAGTAGACTGTGCAGAAAGCTGGAAGAACTTTCACATCTCTTGGGAATGACTCAGAACCTGGGGACACATCTATTGAGGTGATTCATTTTTTTCAAAGGAAAGGTACAGGTAGGAATGAAGGTGAGTAGACAGGCAGGCAGGAAGAGAGGAGGAAGAAACATTTTATTTTATTTAGTTGTTCATTTGGTTGTTTCCTGTAGCTCTGGGTCTTGAACTAGGTCCTTGGGGTGAATGTGGACTGTGCTTGGTAGCTTTATCCTCTAGGCCGCCAGGGTGCACCGAAGTGATTCATTTTTTAAATGTGGCTTATCTATGCAATCATATCTACTTAACGTTTTTTATTCATTTTTTTGTCTTTGCTTGGATAACACCTATGAAATGATCCAAAATGTACTTTCTGTTGGCATTTTGAAAGGACGGAGTAACATATTTAAAGGAACATTGGGTCAAAGTTTCTTTATTTCTCAAGAGAGGAAATATATAATCTGGCGTCGATAACACACAAAATATACCAGTGATATTTTTCCCCTAAAATTCTTCCTACCCTTCTTACTTTCTCACCACATGAAAAATCAGGTGACATCCTGGTTAGTGTTCACTCAACAAGCCACTGTTAGAACCAATTTTGTGAACATGGACTGGTATTTCTATGTGGTCAGCATCCATCAATTCGTAACTCAGAAATTCCTTATTAAATATTAACATCGAAATGGCTTTCCTGGTTGGTTATTTCCATTTACTCAGCTGGAAATGAAAAGCTTTCAAGATGCTCTTGAAGCTGTGGTTCAGCTGCCAGGTTTGTCCAGGCTTGTGATTCTGTGAGATGGGCCAGCGTGCCTCTCTCGGCCCTCAAACAGCACGTGGTCCCTCTAACCCAAGAGGACTCCTTTCATTCATTAGCTTCATAAATGCTGTTGAATGAGTAACTGAATGAATGAATGAATGCCTACTGTGTTTGTAGCCCCAGGGAGCACAGAGATAAATAAGACAGTTTCTGCCTGTTAGGAGTTTACACTCTGAAGTGAGAGACAAATGTATAAAGAGATGTGCTACTCAGGTTAACTTTCTTTCTTTTTCAGTTGGTTTTACTTATTACGATTATGAAAGCTTTAGTTAGTATCAAGCATGCTGCTGTGTGTTATATGATGAATCCTCATACTCTCTCTACAAAGGTATCAGTGACGCTATTTTAAACATTAGAAAATGAAGGCCAGCACATGACAGAATGAGATCTGGTGACTCCTATCATACATATAATATGAACTATATGAGCTTTATTGTTTCAGGAAAGAAAAGCAGAATGCCACCATGATTTGATCTCCACGAAAGATAACAAGTGCTATTGGTTATGTTTTCAATTCATTCACTTAACCAGCTTCTTTTTTTTGTTTTTGCTAGTATTTCTTTTGAAAGTACTTTATTTTTTGTTTTTATTTAGTTTTTCACAAAGGAATTGAAACAGGGGTATGTGGCCTGTGCTCCTTCAGAGGTGATTGACTTAACCACTACTCCACCAGAGTGTGCCTTTTCCTAGTATCTTCATTGCATCTTGATGAAGGATAACATAACATGGTAATTCTTTTGGAAGGGCTGCAATTCTGGGATAAACCCGGACCTTAGATATAACCTAATTCAAGATAGCTATGAATAAATAACTATATATAGTTTGAGAATATGTTACTTCTATTATCATTTTTCTGCTTTCTCTTGATGGCAACATGTCCAATCAATGAAAGACTACAGTGATATCTTTGAAGTTCCTCTGCAAAACAAAGAAAAAATTTCTACATTTTACATAGGCCATTAAACCTGGTTGTTAAATATGCATAGTTCAAAATGTTTAAGCTGTTTCCACCCATCTTTTCCATTTATCTTCATCACAAATTTTTTTTTTGAAGGAAAGGTGGAGTCAGGAATGAAGACTAGTAGGCAGGCAGGCAGGAAGAGGGAGGAAGAAGAAGCATCTTTGTTTTATTTTTATTTAGCTGTTCACACTGGTTGTTTCTCCCCAGGCCAGTGACATGTGACTTATTCCTTTGGAAGCGATTGAGGCGATTGACCCAACCGCTGCTTCACCAGGGCACATCCTTTTTTTTTTTAAAGAAAGGTACAGGTAGAAATTAAGGCAAGCAGGTAGGCAGGAAGAGAGAGGAGGAAGAAGAATTTTATTTATTTTTATTTTAGTTGTATATACTGGTTGTTCTCCCCGGTCTGGGACATGAACCTGGGTCCTTGGGATGTATCTGGACTGTGCTAGGCACAAAGCAGTTGACCACTACTTCACCAGGGCATGCTCCTTCACCATTAATTTAAAAAACAAATATGCCTTTATTTCTTTATTATATTTTATTGTCTCTTATTTGAGAGAAAAGTCCCAACCATTTGACTGAGCCTCATTTTTCCCAGTGGGGAATGGGGATTGGATTTAGTGACTACCAAGGACACATCCGACTTCAGCATTCTGTGAGTTTGTCTTTGATTCTGTGTCAGTTTTGCCAGAAGGATCTCCAGGAGCTGATAACACTGAAAAAGTTTTTGCCCGTTTTAATTTAACTTTTTCAGAGTACATTTCTATCAAAAAACAGTCAGGCCTTATTGTCAGAGCTGTGTCTTAAAGGTATTTCCACACTTGTTTCTTACTCCAATCTTGACAAGTGCTGTCACAGGGCTCCATCACTCCTAGACTAACAGCTACCAATAAACAGAAAATTATTTCCAACTAGCTAACATGCTGTTTACTTTCCAGAAAAATTGCACTTTCCAATCTGACAGTTGATCAAGGGGTCCCCGGCTGCTGTCAGCAGGGAGAAATGTTTAAACACAGACATGGGAGTTTAAACATTTTCTCATTATCACAGAATAAGGGGGGAAAAACACAAATAAATAAATAAGTGAAAATGGCATCTAGACTCTCTAACCTCCCGCTGGGAATGTAATGAAGCTGTGTCATGTGACCAGAAAGAGTGGGCTTTTATCTCTGGCCTGAGTACCTTTACTCAAGTGATACCTGTCACATGACCGAGTTGGTCTTTTATCTGCCGTCCCCACCCACCCTTTTGGAGAATTGTCTTTTCCAGATGTGTGGCCAGTTGTGGCCACTGTAGTGGTCCCATTAGCACAATCAGCCCTGTACTTCCACTTTCTACCTTAAATCTGCTAGATCTTTCTCAAGCATTGTTTAAACATAATACATTACAAAAGTAAAATGAAAGATAAATGTATAATTAGAGAGAGGACAAAAAAAATCACTGCCATTATTATATTTCATGCATATTTGCAGAAATAGGAATTTGCCTAGAGGGAATTGATCTATGTTGTAAAACACTAATCTTTCTTTTTGAATGTCTGTTAGAGCAAGAAATGAATGAAATCCAAGTACATGTTGTTGTAATAGCGTCTGAACCCTGGTCACACACAGAACCAGAACCCAGTGTTGTTGCCTCCTTTCTCCAGCTTCATTCCAAACCCCAATCTAACTTTTACTCTTTAACCTGGCTTCTTACTGTGCTCCTGGTCTCTGAACTTACCTTGCCACCTAGCGCCCCATGATTTTGGTTGCTTCACGTCCCCTGGTCTCTTTTTCTTCTACTTTACCATGCTACTGCTAACGCCATCATTAACTTCTACCACCATGGACACCACAATTAACGCCATCGCAAACACCACCACGACCACCACCACCACGACCACCATTACCACCATGACCACCACCGCTGCCATGATCATGACCACCATGACCACCACCACCATGATCACCACCACCGCCATGACCACCACCACCATGACCACCACCACCACCATGATCACCACCACCGCCATGACCACCACCACCATGACCACCACCAC
>RJWH01005830.1:0-67487 GCA_004363575.1 Solenodon paradoxus
CCACACAACACATACACACACACCACCACACCACACGCGCACACACCATGCCACACGCACTACAATCTTTCGCCTTCACAACTCTGGACAACGCAGGTGAGGAAAACGGTTCAGATACTTGCTGACTAATGCAATCAGTTTTACAGTAACACACAGAACCAACTCTGGGACAGTATCCCATTTGGGAAACATGAGGTTTTAGGAGGCGGCTTGTGTTCTTTAATCTTCCAGTTATCACAAATGCCATTAAAATTCAGAAATATGCTTTGGACGATCTCGCCAGGGAAAGGTATCTTCACATAACTTTTTATACAATTTTGAGGCTGCAGAGGCCCCTTATGCCTGTCCACAAACCCTAGACACCAGGTGAAAAAGTCCTTGTCTAGATAAGCTTAAATTCTCTTACCAAATACACACCATGACCCCACGCATGATTCATGCTCGTACCAGTCACAAATCTTAGCATTCCTTCAGATCAGCTCTCCCTTCCATGATTAATAAGCTGATCATGGCTGACAAGATTCCGCAAGTTACCCATTTAAATTCCAGTCATTATTCTTAACTTATTCATAATTCAGTTTTATCCCTGGAAGACATCTCAAGGTCATAGGCCCATGTCTCCACTTCCCTTATAATTTCTTTGGAGACAGGGCCACCAACCCTACCAGGCACCAGCACGCCAAGCTAGCTGCTGTGAAATTACCCTCTAAAGAGGAACAGACAGTATGTCTCACTTCCTCACCCCAGAGAAAGCTTCAAATATGCCTTCCCTGTGTGTGCTGGTGGAGTAGTGGTTGGGTCTGCTGTCTCTGGCCAACCACAGTCCATGGGTTTATGTCCCAACCTGGGGGAATGGCCAGGACACACAACTAAAACAAAAATAAGTGAGCTGCTGCTTCTTCCTCTCTGCCTGCCTGCCTTCCCTCCCTCCACCATCCACATGCTAAGGAGCCCTAGGTCATCCCTTCCAAGGTCCCTCCTACCATGAGGTTTATAGATCTAAGATTCTGAGGCTCCTTTGAAAATACTGGTCTTATGAGTCAATAAAAGGACTAAACATACCCTGGAGATCCCCAAAGCCACCTGCAATCACCTGAGCCTTGCAACGAACTGGCTGACAGCGAACTTTGGTGTGAACCCAAGCCCGACACGCTTTCATCGGGGCCGCTGTGGGTTGGCCAGATGGCATCTTGAGATGCTCCCACAGCACTTCTGCCTCGTTCCCTCCAGTGAACCCTCATGCCCATCCCGCCTGAACATCAGTCAGAAGCAGAGGTGGGAAGCAGAGCTGGTTTCGAGTCTCGCTCCTCTGGCGTGGAGCCCCAGCCTGGCGGCTCCAGGCTCTGAGCTGTTGGGAGCACTCGCTTTATAGTCCCGACTGGCACAGCGCGTGGCCCAAAACAAACCGCTGCGGCCACGTTTATTATGGGCACTACGTTTCCACGCGTTAAGTTTATGACCATCAACAGGGACGCACTTTTTCAAATCATCCACTGCCATGGCCTCCGGGTGCCGTTTCAGAGAGGTGGAATATACATGGTGTGCGCCCTGAATCCTGACATCTGAAGAGCTCATCGTGCTGACGCTTAACTGCCATCCATCAAGCAGTCACACTGAACTTGGTGACAGGCGGCGCTGGCTCCTCACCACATCGTGACCCAACCATGCAGGGCAGCTGGTGCGTCTTCCTGTATAAAGACTTTCATTTTCCTGGGGTGCACTGCCTAACTGCGGCACCAAAACTCAATGTGCCAGTTTTTAACCCTTCATCAAAGCGGCAGAATACCGGTTTCACCTGATTCCTGCCAAACACCGATTGACAGGATTGTTCTTCTCTCATCAACAGGTAGAAAGTAATGCCAGCTACACCTTCTTAATGCACAAAGAAACTTCACCCCAAAACTATTAGATGCTGCTCTTTTGAACCGCTCCACCTTATGATACCTAAATAGAAACAATTTTCTATGTTAAGTTCTGTATTAAATTAACAGCATATTCTAATTTTAGCACTGCAAATAAGAGGAAGAAACACACCAAGCTGGGTTCTCATTTTCTCTGGCAGGTGGAAGATGCAAGCCTTTGAAAGAAAATTAGCTTCTCTTTCCTGATAATTTTCATTTCAAGGACGTTACAATTTCTCTAGGACATTTAGATTAGGGGCGAGAGAGACTATCCCACTCTCAGTGAGAAGCGCTCCACCGAGTTCATTTTTATGTTTTCTTTTGAGGGAAGGAGCAGGCAGGAATGAAGAAGGCAAGGAGGCAGGCAGGCAAGCAGAGAGATGAGGAGGAAGTATTTTATTCATTTAATTTTGTTTTCCGCCTTTTGCCCCACCCCACCAGCTGCAGGGCACAAACCGAGGTCCCTGGGATGTACGTGGACTGCACCCTCGGCCAGAGGCAGCAGACCCAACAGCTACCCCACCAATGCACACTTCCGTCAAGTTTTTAAATAAGAGTTAATTCTACAAAAGTGAAAACGAAAGTCTTTTGTGGCTTCCTTCGTGATAAAGATGCATTTTTCTACCCACTGCTGTGTCAGACACAGCTAAACGTGTTTTTGACCTTCGCAAGTGGGAGGAAAATGCCTTTGGACTGAGACAGGGCTTGGGGAATCTTAGACTAATACATTTTAGAATAATTATAAACTGAGGCTTTAAAAAAAAAAAAGAGGTCAGATTGCCTATTTATTACGAGTGGGAACGCTTACTGTAAAAAGTTTCCCAACAACTCATTACAACTGCTGCCGGGAGATACACGTGCCTGAAGACGAGAAAGTCTACCAAACACACTAGCTGGGCTCGTGCTTTCGAAGACTGAGAGCAAACGCAATTGCTCTTGTGTAAGAAACACTATCCACGTGGCCACACTGGCGCTTGCCCAGACCAGTGGGGCAAGTGTGGGGGAAGTTACGGGCCCCCAAAGGCAGTTTTCTCCAGGACCAGCAACTTCAGCACCACCTGGGAAGGGGAGTTATTCAACCAGCAACACTCGAGCTCCTTCCTGGGCCCAGGGAAACAGAAAGCAGGGTGGGGGAGCCCGGCTGGGGGCACAGCAATCGGTGTTTCAGCAAACCCCCTGGAGGGTTCTGGGGCACTCTGAAATTCTAGAACCACTGCCCTTAAAGCAAGGGCTGGCAAACTTTTCTCTAAAAAGTCAGTGGAGTATCAGAGGCTCTGAAGGCTGAGAGACAACACTGAGGTCACTGTGCAGGGAAGTGGTAAAGATGAAAACGCGGAGCTCCAGGCTGTAAAACAGCTGACTGCTACGATGCAGCTCAGGGTCCCGCAACTCCCTCTCATGCAGAATAGTCTGTCTGAGTCCAAAACTTTACATTTATCTCTTCCAGGCTAAGAGGACTGTGCAAGAGCCTGCAGCAGAAACGTGTTCAAACGAAGTCACGGCGCCCTGGGTCATACCTGCGACGGTGTCTTACAGCCTGGACAGCCACTCCAAGGAAAAGGCAGAAGCACGTTAGCAGCTGCCATGCTTAGAAAGATCAAGTCGTTTTCTTAACGCAGGCTTCTGAGTGGCTCCCTAGCTTTTACTCCAAGCCTGCTGGAATCTCACCCATGAGCCCTTCAGTGTAAACCACACTGGCTCCCAGAATTGGTTGCTGACTCGAGGGCTTGCCCTCTGATTGAGGAGCACAGATCGACAGACATAAAACTACTCGAGAGAGCGAGCAACATTTGGAAGGAACAGAGCCGGCATGTTAGGTAGTTCAGTTTTGGCTGAAGAGTCAAAATCAATTCAACCTTAAAACGCAGAATTCAGAGAGGTTTAGTAGGCAAAACAATGTCCCCTCCTCCCCCAAAGATGACCGCATCCTAATTCCTAGAAACGGTAGATTCCTGGCTCGGGGGACTTGAGGCTGTCGATGGAACTGAGGTCGTTATCAGCTGAACTTGAGGTGGGGAGATTCTCCTGGACCATCTGGGTGGGGGATGGCAGAAGTCAGCGCTGTGGACTGAACTGTGGCCTTCCCCTCCCACTCTGGTCTTCTGAAGCCCCAACCCCCACGGGATGACAGTTGAGGGTGATGAGGTTTAGACGCGCTCGTGAGGGCGGTCTCTCGTGATGGGGTTGAGTTCTGCTAAGAGACTCCGGAGAGCCTGTTCGGGCTTCCTCACCCTCCCGCCAGGTGAGGACGTAGCCCTGACCTCCAGCCTGGAGAACTGCAAGAGACAAACGTGTGTCTAGGCCACCCTGTCCGTGGTAGTTTGTCACGGCAGCGTGTGCAGCAGGCAGAGATGCTGCTGAGTGGTCCAGCGTGAGAAAGGCCCCACCAGCTCTGATGCCAGAAGGACAGAAGCAAGGACATTGGTGCCTCTAGAAGCTGGAGGAGGCCAGGAGACAGATTCTCCCCTGGAGCCTCCAGGAAGGAGCTCTGCCAAACGCCTTGCTGCTAGTTCACCTCACGAGGCCCCTTTGGGACGTTCGGTCTCAGAACGGTAAGATAAATTTGTGTCACCTGAAGACACCGTGGTTTCTTGTTACAGCCACCACAGAAGACTAGAAGACTAGAACATGAGTCAAAGAAGGCCAGTGCTGCATCCAGTCCCAGCCAGTGCTGTGTCCAGTCCCAGCCAGATGGCCTGGGTGGGGAGGAGACCAGGTGTTCAACGGGGACTTGGGACGGCAGGAGTGTGGATCCACACCAGGAGTGGGCTGCATGTGAGCCCTGTGCAGGCCACGCTCATGCCTGTGACAGCCCGCCCCGAGCAGAGTGGGGGTGCAGGGTGGGGCAGAGTCGGGGGTCAGGCGGGGCCATAGCAGACAACTCTGGAAAGCAGGCAGAAGGCCGCATCTCACAGACATTGGGAGCAGAAGCCAGTCTTTAGAGGTAGATGGCAGAGGGGGCTCGCACACTGCATACTTCACACGTAAAGCAGTGTTCTTTCTGCATGGCCGCTCCGGGCTTCGCCTGCAGAACTGGCTGCCCCCCGAGCCGGAGGGACGGGTGATCACAACGCCCGCCACTAACTGCGCCACCGGCAGCTGGGTCCTTACTGAATGAGCCTGACTTTCTCTGTCTAGTTCTAAAAAAACCACCTATGTTTAGACTCCTCCACTAAATACATTCAAGAGAATGTGCTACTAAAAGCAGTTCTTAGAGGAGAGCTCCAAAATGCAGGGGACGGTGTCAGCAGGGTCACGGGAAACGGTGTAGGGTTTCCTCAGGTGACTTGTGCCAAGCAGACACACTTGTTCTGAAATAAACACTTCACGAGCAGCATTCTGACTTAAAAAAAAAAATGACTCATGGCCTTATAATAACTCAAACTTGGCAAGATATGATAGAGGGGTAAAAAATAAAGATGACAAAAACGGGAGACCCCAGCAAGGTCAGGTCACGGTCCAGCGGGCTGCTGTGGAACCCAGGACACGGGCTGCTGTCCCAAGAGTCGTGTTAAAGCTCCAGAACACACCCCACAACTCCCTTAAGGTTCAGCATGTCTGACAAAGGGGCAAAGAGCCCCTTCAAGCAGAGAGAAGAGCACAAGCAGATGACGACAAGTGAGTCCTCTGCAGAGAACTCGTTACTTCATGAAGAGTCGGGAGGGACCTCTGGGCCAGTAGCCTGGGTCAAGGCGATGCCAGAGGCTGGGCCACACCTGGTGGTCTGTGGTGTCCCCTATCCCGAGGCTTATCTTGGGTGCAATTGGGGGCGGCAGTGGTAGCTTCCCAGGCAAAACCTCTGGAGGTGAGCCTGGTGTCCTCTTCCAATGCACATCAGAACCTCCGGCCAGTCCTGCAGGCAGGAGACCTGCCTACCTGTGCTTCACGGCACCTTCCTCACAGCCCGAAGTCCAGAGAGGTCACCCTCATGTCGTCCACGTTCAGGAACGCACCAGCACGCACGTCAAGGGCCACACGAGAAATCAACAGCGCTGAGCTCCAGAGAGCACGTGGCGCTGTCTGCGTGACGGGGTAAAGGAATGAGGCCAGGGGTGCGGGCTTAGCAAAGCGGAGCACAGAGCAGGAGACAGGGCTGCTGAGCCGACAAAGGCTCATTTTCTGACGTCCAAGTGCTTCCACCTGCTCTTTCCTGAGCTTGTTGGTTGAAAAGCTGCCCTGCTGAGCCAGGCCGCCTCCGGGACACGCAAGCCCCTCGTCACTGGCTCGGTTATTGGCAATATGCACACAAGAGCACACGCTGCGTCCGTTCCAGCCTTCTCTCACAGGGCTGGAAATTCCCTCTGCACTTGGTCAGAAACTAAAATACTCCTTCATGCCAGGCTTAAATTCTAACTCAACAGCCCAAGTACAAAGTGAAAGAGAAAATCTCTTAAAGAGCTTTCAGAAATCCGCTGTTTGTCCACAAATCTGAACACCCCTCAGAGCGATGCTGTGAAGGCTTGACGACGGTTGTGTGCCAGGAACACCGAAAACATGCGGTGGCGTCGTGGCAGACAGGCACTGGACATGCTGAACCAGCAGCAGCCAGGCTCCAGGATGTGTGGGGGACACTCTCACCCTCTGAGCTTGGGGCCCGGCCTGAGAGTCGGTCTCGGGTACAGACGAGCATAGGCGAGGAAGCACAGGCGTGCGTGACATCTTCCAAGCAGAGGAATGACCGCAGTTGCCCTCAGCCTCCTTTCTGGATTTTCGAACATCTGGCTCAGCAGCTCTCAGTGCTGAGTTAAGCAGGAAGAACCTTACACTCTTCTCTGTGGTGCTTGCTTTTAAATTAGAAAATAAACCTCTCCATCTCTGTTTACTTGGGTAGGTGTGAGTCACAGAAAACAAGGCTACTTCCTTCTCTTGAAAGTCAGAGGTGCCAGATGATCAGTGCATCAGTACTCATGCGCTGCCAAGGGAGTGGGGTGCAGGCTGAAGACCAGGAGACCAGCGCTTCTCAGCCCTGCACTACCGACACTCGGGGCAGACAGTTCTCGGTGGGGCAAGTGAGAGTGTGCGCACACACAGGTGCATACTCCTTATCAGTAACCAAATGGGGGGACAAAAATCACCCAGCTGGCGAGCCGCTGATCTGCAATCTACCCTAAAGAAACTATTTAAAGACTAGGAAGCAGGACACACCTAAGCGATCTGCTCGGGGCCAAAGGCAACACCACAGATTGGGTCCGAAATGCTTTCAGGTTGAGTTGGAAACGAGCTCAGTCAGGAATGCAGCCTCGTATGCTTCCCTAAACTGATGTCACATCCATGGGGCACTTACCATGGACAGCGGAATGCCTATCTAACCCTCACTGCATCAACACCTGGTGACATATGTCATGCAACACAAGGGGAGGAAAAGCATGAAGTCCGTATTTTCTGACACTCTTATTCCCACATATGTGCTTCCCAACAGCTTGCTAATTTTACAATTTGCTCTTTACCCCTGATGCCCAGATAGCAGAATATGTCTTAAGGGACGCACATATATTCATCCACACGTACGTTTACACATGTATGCGTGTGTGTATATGTACATACATATGTATATATGAATAGTTTTGCTTAGAACTCCGTGGACTTTCAATCTCGGATCTATTTTTTTTTTTTGAGGTTGGGGAGGAAGTGTTCCACTATCATTTTTTCAAAATCTTCCCTTTTTCCATTCTCTTTCTTCTGCTCTGGAACTCCTTTTAGGCGGATGCCTCTGAATCTATTCTCTGTGGCTCTGAAGTTTTATTTTACACAGTCTATGCTTTAAACTCCTTGCATTTTGCTTGAAAAACTAAGGGCCACTAATTCCCTCTTCCTATGTGGCAATTCAGCAAATTTTAGTTTTTATTTTAATAGCGATGTGACTGGCTCTTTTTCACTAATTTACTCTCTTTTCAGTAATTTAATAGCCTCTTTAGCCTCTTCAGGGCTGTTCATTACATGCTCACATTTTACAGTCCTGTTCTAATCGCCCTGTTATAATGCTCAGCTTTCCTAACTTCAGTTCCGCAGTTTCCTGCTCAAATGTTAGGCTTTTCTTAATAGTATCTTTGAATGAGCACAAGTTTTCATTTGGATGAAATCTAATTTGTTTGTTATTTTCTTTGATGCTGTCGCTTTCTGTGTTCTCTCTGAGAAACCTCGGGCTGCCCCAAAGGCAATCTCCCCTGTGTTCTCGAGAAGTTGTCCAGTTTTGCCTTTCACGTCCAACCAGGACCCATTTGCAATCACCTTCTGTGTGAGGCGGGAGCGAGGTCGTGTTCCCTGTGCCTACGTGTTGTTCGGGATCGCTGCTTGAAAACACCTTCGCCGCTGCTGAAATCTAAGCATTTAAACGTGGGTGTTTCCGGACTATGTTATGTCATGGATCCACACGGGGAACCTTTCTGCCAGCACCACGCTGCCTTGCTTGCTGGAGTTTTACAAAACGTGCAGTCAGATCGTTTTTTTCCAATGCATACATTTTTTCAAGATTGTTCTGGAGAGTGTGGCTCCTGTGCGTTTCCACAGAGATGTGAAGAGTCAGCCTGTCCCTTTCTGCTCCTGATATTTTGATAGGACTGGGCTGTGGTGACCCCAGAGAGCCATCTGGGGAGAACCGGCACCTTTAGCAAAACTGAATCATCACACCATAACCTCATATCTCTCTCCCTTTATTGAGGGGGCCTTTCATTTCTGTCACTGGTGTTCTGTGGTTTTAGGTGCAAAGTTTTCACCTATCTTTTGTTAAATCTGTCTCTAAATACACTTGGCAGTTTTGACTCTAACATCCTTGCACTTGCGATTTCCTACAAAACTTCACGATCGTGGTTTGTCCAGACCCCACAGGGTGAGGGCAGAAGCAGACACTGGCACTTGCACTCACTCTGCCCGAACTGGGGGTGGAGGACTTAGGTGGGACGAGCACTTGAGAAAGGCCTCCTGACACCCTGACCACCCCCGGCATTTCCTGCCCTTCTGCTCTGACCACTCTCATTGAAGAGAGACCCAGCGGGAGAAGGGACCGTGTTCAGCTCTCAGTGTCCGACTCTCCTGCAGCAGTGGGCCCTGAGCCCCTCGACGCCCAGTGTCCTGCGGTCCTCGCAGGGCTGCCCGTCCTGTCAGCTGGACTTGTCTCCATAGGCTACCCACTCTGCCCTGATCTCTCCGGGATTCTCACAACTGCAGCCCCCCGAGGCAGCCATTCCCTGACTTCTGCATAAAATTATGCAGCCACTTAATGGCTTTCAAAAAGCTTTTGTATTTCGTGTATGGTGATGTACAGGGGACAGATCAGCCACATGATGTCCAGCCTGCCGTCATCTTTCAGTCAGAAGTTGCAGTGGTTTCCTTGAACCTACTTATATATCTCGGTCAGATACTATATGAATAGTTGATCATGCTTTCCTGCCGACACGAAGAGACAGGAATGCACCCAGCGTCCCAGACCACTGGTGTGGCTGAGGTCTGTGCCTGTGCGGAGCTGCCCCTGGACACCGCACATCAGAGACCAGACACACAGCGCGGGGCCGCGTGAGGTGGGAGGGGACCCGGAGCAGGGCGAGAGAGCACAGCACGCGCGTCTAAGTCAGGCTGACATTTCACTCCACGTGCTGCACACCCAGAGGAAGGAGCCTGACTGATTAATGGTGACCATAAGAATTATGGCACCAGACAGCAGAGAGGTAAATGTTTTAATGTTTTATTCTCTCCTCCTCCCCGTGCCCAGGAAAGAATGCGTACTTACCCAGCCCAGAGATATTTATTGCTTTCACGGATTTCTTCATTTTGTAAAGAACCATCCGGTCCACGTCCAAAGCCTGAAACAGAGAAGGTACCGATTAAAGCTCGTATTTGGGCGGAGGACACGATGACCGCAGAGCGGCCACTCGGGAGCCCTGGGCTGCCTGTGCGGGCGCATCCTCGGGTGGCATGTGGTGGGGTGGTGGCACATGCAGGACATCAGTCCTCATGGGAGAACTCGGGAACTGGGACCAGCTCCACTCGCATAGGGCCTCCCTGTGCCAGCAGGGCTGGGGACGCGCTTGCCTGCCAGGCATGGCTGCGATGCCGCACCCCTTTCTGGACAGAGGAAAGGACGGCAGGCACGACTGGGAGCCGAGGGTTGTGGTGAGGCGGACAGCACGGCCCCGACGGCCAGCTCGAGCAGCAGCGCAGCCGGCCAGAGGCGGCGTGGCACGTGGAGGGCAGACCGCTCTGGTTTGGGAAGCCCCAGGCTGCGTGTCGTGCGGCAGCAGGCTTGCCCCTAATCCTCTCGGAGCCCCAGACGTCCTCCCGGACACAGGAGTGACAAGCCTACTACGTGCAGATGAGAGACGAAACTGGCTGACTACGGGGGCCGGCCGCAGGGATTACAGCCCCCCTTGGACCGCTGCAGGGCGCAGACACTCTCCAGGGGTGGCCGTCCAGTGTCCCCTGCCAGCACTGCCTTCACAAACTAAGGGGGGTCCTCTAACCCCTTAGAGACCGATGAGGGAACGGTGCACTGCAGGTGTGACGGGGGAGAGGAGAGCTGCAAACCACCCTCGGGACTCTGATCAGGCTTTTGTGGGGAGTGGCTGAGCAGCAGCAGGGCAAGCCCTGTCTCCACATGCCGTACAAGGTGTTCCTGCCTGGATGTGTCCCGATGATCACAACTGCAGGGTGTATGACCCGACCGGCCACGGCACCCGAGACACACAGTCAGCCTTTCACACCCACTTTCAACAGCAGCGCTCGTGTCCTAGTCCTAATGCCACGACTGCTGAATGGACACCAAAAACAGGCGGGACCAGTACTAACGATTTTCAGTAGAAAAGATATTGGACAGAGTGGCTCTAATGCAGAGATATTACTGTAAAAAAGCACTATTTTCTAACAGCGTCTAGAAAAGGGCAGGGAAGGACTGACGCAAGATTCCAATTTCTGGAGAGAAGGAACTTTCTCTTTCTAGGAGGCCGTCTCTAACACTGCTACCCGTCCTGACATATAAAAGGGGCTGGAAACATTAAATGCCCATGACCCCAGTGCCGCGCCCCCGCCACCTGCCGCAAACATCCAGCCATGTGCTGGACACCCAGTTCTGCCAGAGGCGCAGGATATGCTGGGGCTGCGTCAGAGACACTGGTGCCCGAGCTTCAGCAGTCACATCAGACTCGAGCACGCAGTACTGTCCAAGCACGGGGACCCCAGTCTGGTGAAGGGACACCCTGAAAAGCACATGTGAGGAACCAGCACCCAGGCCAACACTCAGGGAGGACGGGTCCCTGCTGCGCGGCCCAGCCAGGCTGTAAGAAAGCACTGCAGGGCGGCCAGTACTCTGAGTCAGTCCCTTCTCTGTGTGGGAAGGGTTAAGGGATAGAAACCCACAGCCAAGCTCAAGGGGCCACCCAACCCAGGTCACCGAGAAGGCCCTTTCCGGGCTGGCTCCCGTCTTGTCCAGCTTTGTCGCACTTTTTTTTTTTTTTAAAGAAAGGTGCAGGCAGATAAGAAGACAAGCAGACACGCAGGCAGGAAGAGACAGGAGGAAGAAGCACTTTAATTATTTACATCGATTGTCCCCCAAGCCCAGCCCTGGATTGTGAACCCAGGTCCCTGGGGTGCATGTGAAAGCATCAGCGGGAGGCAGCAGAAGTGTCCGTGACTCCGCCAGGGCGCTCCAGCCTCACTTATCTCTGGCTGTGGCGCACCCCCCTCCCGCCCCCGTGCCTGCTTTGACCAGTTCTGGAAGCTGCCATCCACAGTGAACGAGTCACCCTCAGCCTGCTGCTCTCTCCCCACCAGGCAGTCCCTCTCTCTCCTGCTTAGAAAAAGCAGGTTCCATCTACTGAGACTCCCCTACATCTCTCCCCATGGGGTGGGTTCTCTCCCCGAGGCACATGCTCACTCACTGCACCGGACTTTTGTCTCTGGGCACCCACCACCTTCCCAGCACGAAGTCAGGCAGCTGTCTGGGGAAACCTCAAAAAGAGAACCTGACCTGGACAAACGATGACAGAGCAGAGGCGAGGCGGGACCGATGCCTGCACTGGCTGCCTGCTTGTCTATGTCGCTGAGACCGGCGCTGGCCCGAGTCCCTACTGGCCACAGAGCAATACGGTATTTTGGACATATCAGGCTAAATAAAAAATATCAATATGATTAATTTTACTGTGTCTTTTACCCTTTTTAATGCTCTCCTCTAAGGGCAAGAATGCATTCACCCGGGGCCTGGACCCAGAAAGCAGCTCCATAAATGGCGGAGACCAGAAAAGCGGGGCTCGAATCCCACCCACGTGGGGAGGCAGCCACGGAAGCCAGGCCGCCTGGGGCCGCACGTGAAGGCTGCTCAGGCTGCAGGGAGAACAGGGATCGGGTTCGGGGACAGGCTACCCGGAGTTGAGGGCCTGGCTGGGGTTCATAGTTCAGAAGCCATGAGGGCTGGACACTGGGCAGAGGCATTCTAGAAGCCAGTGAGGCCCAAGAGGCCCCTTCTAGCCTCTGGCAAGAAGTGCCAGAAGAGGTGAGAAAGACCCCTGTCCACGGGAGTTTGCGCAAGAAAAACAAGGACAGGCCCTCGGTGTCGAAGGCCCCTCACTGACGACCACACTTCACCCCGCTGGGCTCCGATGAATCCCTCCGACACCGCGTGGGACACAGCCCTCCCTGGTCACTTCCTGCACAGAAGTCTTGTCAAAACACCCTCCTGCCTGCGGAATCTTCCAGCTTTGTTGTTAAAGGGGAAGCACTGCTTCCTGAGCTCAGGAACGTGTGGACAAAGAGAAGCGTGCCTCTCTGCAGCGGTTAAAAGGAGGAAATGAAGGCAGAAGTAATTTTTAATGAACAGAGCTGAGAGGGAACTCAAAATCACACCCTTTGCTATACGCATATTTATGGATAGTTCAGATTAAACGATGAGAAGTTATGATGAGGAGGACTGCTAGAAAAAATGTCTTCTGGCAATTACGTATAAAAACAGCAGGAAATCTTTCAGGAAACTAAACAGACAAGGCAGGTGCTCACCCACACCTGCGCCCAGATCGACCCCAGACTGGGAGAAGGGCACCCTGCCGCCAGCACCAGAATGTGTGTGGAAAGCCACACACATAGGCAAAACTCGAGCGACGAGGTGGCGCTCACAACCGCCGAGCCGGCTGAGCCTCACCCATTCTGAGCACTCAACTAGCCGACCTTTCGTTTATAAAACAAGGCTCAGAGTAAATTTATCACATAGACAAGAGGCGGCTGCGGCTCGCATATTTCGGAGGAAAACAACTGCTTCCAAGCGCTCGGACAGCGAGATGTGGCCGTGGCTACTCCACTGTGAAGCCGCTCTCCTCAGCGTCCAGTGGCTCTTGGGACGGGGGGCCATGGGAGGGAAAAGGGGAGGACGCTGGACTGGACACTCATCCTTTTCGGGCCTATGTTGTCCAGTAACGTGGTAGCCACGAGCCACATATGAAAACAGAGTAAAATGAATGAAAATGTGATAAGAAATCAGCTCTCCTATTTTGGTACCTGTCTCAAGAACCCCAGCTACACAGCACTGATCATTTCTGAACACACCACCCTGTGTGCCCCACCCCCCAGGCCTGTTGTCAGTCACTAGTGTCATCTGGGGACCCCCTCCCTGTCCTCCGTGGACTCAGCACACATGTCACATGGCCCACCTGTGAGTGATCCTTTGTTCCCAAAGCCCGAAGGGACCCCACTCTGGGAAAGGCGGACCTGCGTCCATTTGTCCGACCCTGGGGCCCACCCAGACAGAGCAGGGCTGGCACCTGTGAGCCACAGTCAGGCCCGGTTGTTCCTGTGCCCCCACGAGCCAAGGATCCGTATACATGAACACTCCATCGACGCGCTGGGTGGACAGGAAGGCCCACTGCGAACTCCAGGTAAGAGGAATGCCACCCCTCCAGAAAGAATCCCACCTGTCTCACCAGTAGACTTGCGTTATCAAAAACTGTTCTCTGTTCTTACCAAACTTTGAATTTCATCCATTTTCTCTATGTAATCACCTTCGTTTGTTTTTTGTTTTTTTTAAGAAAAGGTGCAGGCAGGAATGGAAGGCGAGTAGGCAGGGAGACAGAGGAGGAAGCATTTATTAGTTTTATTCTCGTTGTTCGTGGTTGTTCCCCCGCCCTAGGATGCAAACCTGGGTTCTTGGGATGAATATGGATTGTGCCTGCTCGAGGCTGTAGCCTTAACCACCAAGCCACCAGGGCACGCCTCTCCTTGGTTTCGTCCCTAGGCCCACATCGCTAAAGCACTTCCCACCTGCATTCACGGAGTCTGCCACTCCTGGCCTAGAGGTTTCGCCATCCCCAGCAGCCCCCTCTCCACGGCCCTCACCAGGTGTTTTGCTGGTGGCAACGGCGATGGCAGGGCATCTCTTCGGTCCCCGGGCTGCCCTCATGCCTCCCCGGTTTGAGCCCTGGAGTCACCATCCACTCTCCCACCCCAGTTCACCCTTCTTCCATTTGTAAGATGCCCACCCAAGAGAAAACGACGTTCTGCAAGAAACAGACCAAATAACAACGGTCTACTCTGTTCCCAACGACAGCATAGCCGAGAGAGAGCCACACAGGCACTGAGAAGGCAGCTCTGCCTCACCGTGCGTTTGGCTTTATTGGAGAACACTAATGACAGTGTCAAGTGATTTCCACAAGCCTTTCGAGAAGCGCGGGAACACGCGGTGGCCTGCAGGCTCAGTTCAAAGCCGGAGCAACAGTGGACCTGCCTCCTTCCAGGAACGAAGCGGCGGCCTGGAAAGTAGCAGGTGTCAGTGACAACGGGTCACACAACCAGGCTGCACCATGACCGCACCTAAGGGCCAACCCAAAGGGCACACTCGAGTGTGCTAGCAGAGCTGACGTCACTCAGCGGACATACACGTCTGCTCCAGTGGTCGTGGCACTCTGCCACACGCACAGGCTGGCCAGACCCACGCTTGTCACAGCAGATGGGCAGACAGCCAGACAGCAAGGGCAGATGCTACCCAAAACACGTGAAATTTCATGAACTGTTCAAGAAAAGAAGCAAAATGCAAAAGTATAAATGTAACGTAAAAGTATAAATCCAAAAAGCAGGAAAGTTGGCTCAGCCCGTTCAGGCTGCGGGAGGCCTGCGTGGTGGGTAAAACCACAAGCAGGAGCGAGGAGCTGGGGACGGGTGGGCGGGGCGACCGCGTCCTGGAAATGTTGGCCAACGGGGTCAGGGGCCTTACTGCCTGACGATCACTCTTACACATATGATACACTAACAGGAATAAAAGGCAAAGTACAGCATTTTTGTTTTTTTAACAGAAAAAATCTAAGTGTCTGGGGGAGTCAGAACCACTGCCCAAAGGCGAGCACAGCCACCAGGCTGTCAGTTGGCCCAGCAATCTGGTCACCAGGGACGAGGGAAGGGACTCAGAGGCGGATGTTCGACCGGGAACCCTGGGAGGCTGATGAGGTCAGTCTGCCAGAAAGGAGAAACAGGGCAGCTCTTTGCTCAGCGGCTTCTCCCTCCGTACCAGCTGCTGCCCAGGATCCCTGGGAGGCAGTCTGGGGCCCTGATGAAACCATCTGACCTGGAAGGTAACCGCTTCTCTGAGCTCAAGCAGGCAGGGCTGAGGGTAGGCTGTGTGCCCGCCAGTTCAGGGGCACAGGTCCTCCAAACTGGGCCTTGGCCACCTCCTCAATCCAAACGCTTGAATGGGTGCAACCAAAGCTGCAAGGCCGTGCTGGGGGCTGTGCACTGGATGGGCCGGCCCAGGGAGGCCGGCCAGCGAGCACATGGCATAGACAGTGAAACGTAAGGGCAGCAGCTTCATAAAAGATTCAAACACCTCGAAAAATTTTCAAAATTCCATCTTGGGAAGCAGCAAAGTACAAGACTGCTTATTAAACCAACTGAACACACAGAAAATGTGACACCAGAATTGTTATAAACGAGAGGCTGCAGACACAGAAACCATGTCTCTGAAAATGCAGGACGCAGAGAGTTGGTACTGCTCAGGGGAAATGTGGGGCAGTTGGGGTTTCTGTACCTTCATTCTTGAAATGTTTTAAGAGTAAGAAAAATAAAAGTATTTCAACATCCTATACTTTGTTATCTCTTTCAGGTATTTTCACCTCAAGCAGGGTATTAGGATTTAACTGAGTACAAAACATGGGACAAACAACTAAACAATACTTAAAACTGTATTTCCATGTGTAAATAGACACAGAAAATACGAGACGAAGATGCATGAAGCTGCCCCAGTGACCACCTGAGGGACCGGAGAGACCGTGAAAACAGGCTCAGTTTCAGCACTGCTTCAAAAATTTACTACTGGAATGGAATCAGGGGTGATGTGAGGTTAAAAATGAAGAAAGAAGCGCATCCTGGTAGAGCAGTGGTTAGGTCAATCGCCTCTGAAGGAGCACAGGCCATGTAACCCTGGGTTTGAGTCCCAGCCTGGGGGAAATGACCAGGCTGAACAACTAAATAAAGTGCTTCTTCCTCTCTCTTCCTGCCTGCCTGTTCTTCTCTACCCCGCCCTGCATTCTCCTTTGGGGGAAAAAAATGAAGGAAGAAAAACACTACAGGATACAAAGGATGTCTATTATCTCCAGCAACTGACACACGGTGACCTGAGTGTCCTGAATGTGGCCACGAGAAGCCAAGTCGTGAAAACCATGGACAGTCTTGGGGCAGATAAAGAAACACAAGCCCGAAGGACCGAGGCCCTGGTGGGGGCTGTGTACCCCAGTGTTCCCGCCCTGCCAAGGCACTGGTCCTGCTGCTCCTGCAGGAAAGCAGCGAGCGGAGGGTGGGCTTCCCCGATGCCATCCCCGCCTTTCAGTGAAACAGACCTACGTGCTGCGCCTGTCCACACAGGATGGTCCTGCAAATATGGTGCTTAAGAGGACTTTTAAAGAAAAACGGGTGAGAACCCCAATGCCCCACGCAGGAGGCGAGCAGCCACACACAGCACACACATTCTGTTTCTATTCTGGACACTCGTCACCTAGGACTGAGTGGCCTGTCACCTCCATGAGCCAGCAGGTGGGGAAAGAGCAGGCGACAGACACGTGCCGCAGTCACGAGGTGGCTGAAGGTCATCAGGGTGAAGAACCAAGCTCCCACGTGGCTCCCTGAACCCATCAAGGAGATGTCACCCCACAAAGGCCTGACGAGGGACGGAAACAAGTGATAGCGGCTCCAGCTTTAGACAGATGCTTCACATCCGGCTTTTTCTTTAGGAGGAAAAGTCTCCTGGGAGATGTGGGAGCTGAAAAGAGAAAGCCAAATCCTGGCGACAGCTACACGCACCAGCCACACAGAAAGTCTCCCACCCTCACTGCACAGGCTCAGCCCCAAGGCCGTCCTGAGACTAGGCAGGAAAGGGGCTCACTCAGGAGAACAGCCACAAGGAAATCGGGGCACCGGACCAGGAGGGGCTAAGACGTGGCTGAAGGAAGAGGAAGGAAAGGAGAGGCCCAGGCCTGGACGGGCACCGCGGGCCTGCTGAGCAGCAGGAGGAGAGGCTGGGAAGGCGACCTGCAGTGGGGAGAGGTCGGCCTTCCACCAGTGTCCCAGGTGATACAGTGTGAAACGCAGGATGCTTCCCAGGAAACAGGACCAAGCCTCATGAACGCCACGTCAGGAACACAGACGGGGAGAGCAGCGGGAGCGCCGTCCTTTCTGCGGCCGTGCAGACAAGCCGTCGGTGCGGACAAGGACTGGGACTGGCCTCCGAGGCTCTGAGCTCAGCCACCGGATGGGGGTCTGCGGGCTCCGCCCGGGCCCTCACTGCTTACATGCCAGGCTCCATTGTTCCCACTGGGCCGGCGATGGGGGCCTCTCTGCTGTTCAGTGGCTGCCACCTGTGGACTTACTCTACAGGGCACCTTGTCACTGCGACCAGAGACTGAGCCGGCCTGCAGCGGATATGGGAAAACCGTTATTCCACTCCAGTCTCCCAATGCCCTTCGAACACACACCTAACTCCAGAGACACCAAAAAGAAAAGAACCCGGCTGAATGTCATCGTAGTTCTGGTCCCTCCGTATGGGATCCTTCTGGAGATTAATGCAGCGGTTACAGACCACCAGTTTTAGAACCAGACCTGCTTCTAAACCAGGCTCCCTCACTCACAGCCCGGGAAGTATTTCTCCGCCTCGCTGACTCGGTGTCTTCACCTGTAAACCGGGAGCACTAAGCTGGCATCGTGGGAGCCCCGGTCTGTTTACAGCAAACTGTGGGCATTCCATCATCCAGAGCCTTCCTAGGGTCCTTGGTTCTCCGAGGGACTCCGTGTCAGAAACACCGCCACCCCAATAGTGTCCCAACCAACAGGGAGATGTTTTAGAGGGTGATAATGCTTATGATGTGAGAAAAAAAACTTTGGTAGCTCCTATCAGGCTTTCATTTCCACGAATAGTTGTTTTCCATCCACATTTAAGTTATTCAAAATATTTCCTGGTGTGTTTCTAACTCCCCTAAGGGGTGACAGGGCAAAGGCAGGGCCACGTGATGGGTGGCAGCTGCCCCCTGGGCCCAGGGTCGAACACACTGGAAATAAAGTACGGGAAGGAGACACCCTGGTGGAGCAGCAGTTGGGTCAATCACCTCTGAAGGAGTGCAGGCCACATACCCTTGGGCTCAAGTCCCAGGTCCAGGGGAAGCAACCAGTGTGAACAACTAAATACAAAATAAAGACGCTTCCTCCTCCTTTCTTTTCCTGTCTGATTACCTACTTGCCTTCATTCTTGGCTGCACCTTTCCTTTAAAAAAAAAATGCACAGGGAAGATGCCCACCTCAGACTGCTGCTTCAGGGGTGCTGGGGCTGCAGGGCACCCACACGGCGACTAAGGCGGCGGTGGTGTGGGCTCCCAGCAGGTACGGCCCCTCAGCCCCTGGAGCCCTCACATGTTGGGGAGGCGTGCAGCTGGGATGGCCAGAGCAGGCCCTTTCAAGCACTGTCGTGGGGTGGGTCACTGAGCAGATGGCTCGATGGCCCCGCTGGGCCGGCTGCTGGCATGATTATCACAGTGGCCCCATCAAGTAGAATTACTGCCCCATTTTAGGAAGACTGCGGCCCAGGCGCTCAAGTATTCGTGTGTGAAATGTGGGGATTAAAGCCCAGCTGTGTATCTCCTGAGGTTCCTAAGTAAAGTCTCTTTACTATCCCTGGGCTGTCACAAGAGTGGGCCATGAGGATGAAGAGGCGTCTGGGGCACAGAAAGGCCCTGCGGGCCTGCCTCTCCGGCTGGTCACTCTCCCCCTTGCCTGTCAATGCACTGACGGGACTGCAGAAAAGGCCCCTTTCTGGAGATGACACACTGGGGGCAGGGGGCAAGGAGGGGGACGCCGGCCTCTCTGGGATGCAGAGGGCACAGGGTCCCATGAGCAGCTGGCACCTGCTCTTGCAGAAAGGCCCCTCTGCAGCTCTCACAGGTCGTGTGTGAACGTGCAGAGGCCCCAGCAAGCCTGGGCCTCCTTCTTCCTCCCTCCCCTCTGGATGTCCCTCTTCTATGGCTCCTCCAGCTCCCAGGGCAGAAGGCCAGCTTGCTGGCTGGAGAACAGGAACTGAGAAGTGCAAGATCACGACATGACAAGACTGAAGATAGCTCCTTTAACCTCCCCTTAGAAGCCCAGAAGCATAAGGTGTCACCAGGACACATGCGAACCCCCTACCGCCCGGCCCCGCCTTTATCCACAACTCTGCTGCAGCTCCTGTGCTGCTGAACCCATGGAGGTGGTCACACAGGTGGTTGGGTGGTGACACCCATGCACCTGTGAGTGTCGGATGCCAGCACACCTGGATAGGGGAGCCAGGCAGTCACAGCCCAGCAGATGCCCGAGCAGCTTTTGAGCGTGGAGGCAGGTGGCCACGTTGCTGGAAGGAGCAGCTCCCTCCACACGGCATGAGCTCTGGGGAGGTGAGTGGACATGGGATTATTTCCCCAGCACCGGGGGCAGCGGCAGAATGAGCGTCCTCAGGTCTCCTGGCTCTGGAGCGAGGTGGCCAGCAAGCAGGGTGGGCACTCACCTCCAGACGCTCGCCCAGGCTTCGTGCACAACCAGGAGACGACTTGGGCACAGCACTGAACTCTGAGCAGCTCTGTCTGCTCCCCAAGAGTGCAGTTCACGCACATCCCAGAGACCTGGGTTCACGTCCCAGGGCCGGGGGAACAAGCAAGATGAGCAGATGAATAAAAATGAAGTGTTTCCTCCTGCTCTCCTCCTGCCCCCTTGCCTACCTGCCTTCATTCTTGCCTGCAGCTTTCCTGAAAGAAAACTGAGGAATCTGATGGCAATTTCACAAGAAGCTGTAAACGTAGTAAATTGCTTCATGACACCAGTACCGGAGATGTCTTTGTAGGTGTCACATTCGCTACTGTCTTAGGAACTCAGAGGTATTTCTCCAATGCTGACAACCTTGCCGGAGACCCGATGTGTGTGTGGGAGGCGGGTCCCCTGCAGGTACAAGGGATGCAAGCCCACCAGGAGACCTTGCTTGTTAAGTGGGGTTCCCTGCACCGAGGGGTCTGCGGGGCAGGGGAGCAGGATTGAGCCAGCTGTCCACCGCTCCCCTGTTCCCCTGAGACTGAGAACTACACTGAGAACTGGGGTCCACACACTGCTCCGTGTGACCCCAGGGCTCTGAGGACCCTTCAAGTGCCGGGTGGGGGAGTGCTGATAAGACTGGGAAGCTCGGTCTGGGACCCCAGATGCAAATGTGGGACAACCTTGAAGTCAGGCCTCCCAAGTGATCATGTGAGGACGATACCGCCACTGCACACGCCCTGGGCTGCCTCCCACCACAGGAGGCCCCAGCGTCCACACAAGGTGCTGCTTTCTGACAGGTGGGGCGCCCGGAGAGGGGCCTCAACGTCCAGGAGGAGGAAGAGCAGAGAGAAGGGTGGTGCGGGACTGACAGTGTCCCTCCCTCCCCGGAAAACTGCCCTCGGGTGCTGAGCGGAGGCCAGCAGGTCGGGAGCCCGTCGGGAGAGGATGTGCCGCTGGGGCCGGGCCGGAGAGCAGGCTGCGGGCCCAAAAAGGTGGGAGGGCCAGGCCAGCAGTGGGGGCGGTGGGACAAGCAGCAGATGACAAGGCCCGAGGCTGAAGCAGGTTGCCTCCCAGGGTCAGCAGAGGAGCCTCTGCAACGTTTTGGGGGAGCGCCCAGGACGGGCTTCAGGCTACCCGTTTTACTCTCCGACGAGTCGAACCTTGGCTAATAAAATGGGCGGGGGGGCCCCAGCAGGGCCACAAAAGGGGTAGCGTCCACACACACACAGACCCCGCCTGCAGAGGCGTCCCTCCTACAGGACCGCGTGTCCCGCTGCGTGCAGTGACCCCAGAGAACCCCAAAGCCGAGTCCTTCCAAAGAGACACCACTCAAAGATTCTACTGGGGGTGCAGAGGCTGGCACAGGCCACGCACATCCCAGGGTCCCGGGGTCGCACCCCAGGGCCAGGGGAGCCACCAAGATGAACAACTAAATAAAACAAATGCATGCTTCTTCCTCCTCTCTGCCTGCCTGCCTCTGCCCACCTCCAGTCCCGACGAAACTTTCCTTTAAAAATAATTTTATAAGGGCTACTTGCTTCGTTGGAAGACGGGGGTGTAGAGCACAGAAGGCCGGCCATCCCGGGCTCGAGGCGCACGCGCTCGCTCTGAGCAAACACCAACTCTGCTGTCGCTCACAAAGCACACGGGGGCTGCGCAGGCCCGAGGTGCTGGAGCAGCAGCCGGCTGGAGCCCCGCAGCCCGGGGTCTGGAAGGCCCACACGCGCAGCACAGACTGAAATGATAGCGTGTGCAGAGCGGGGACGGTGGCGGGGAAAGGAGCCTGGGCTCTGTCACTCAGGTTGAGGCCTGGAAAACTCATTTCTCCGAAGCCCCGGATGGAATGTTGATGAAAGCACCGTCTTGAAGGCAGTTTACACTTCAGTCTCTTCCCAAGGAGGGGTAACTATTTTCAAACATATGTGATGTGACGGATTAACTTCCAGGTGGAAGGCAGGTTCCTGTTTGAAAGTCTCAATCCAATCAGCGCTTGCTAAGGAAACGGTAAATGACCCGACTTCAAATGGAAAAGCAAATGTTTGGTGATAGCAAAAAGCAGGCTCTTAACTGAAAACCCCACTACCTTCCTGGCATGGAATCCCTGTATCACGCAGTGGCTGTCAGTCCAGCCGGCCAAGGCCAAGGTGCAGACATGACGTGCCAGCAGAGGCAGCAGGTGACAGCAGTGGCGGCCACAGGCAACAGCCGTGCAGCATCAGAGGCCTGGTGCAGAAAAGTTCCCTTCCCAGCCCCAGAGGTAATGACAAAGCCAGGAAGCCACCTTCGCGATTTCCTTTTCAGCTCACAACCCTTCCGCCAGCCTGCTGTCCCGACATGGCGGGCTGCTGCTTCAGTCTGCGACGGCGAACGACTGCAAGGAATCAGGAAAACACAAACGAGAAACTAAAGCTGAAGTCACAGAAACCCGCCGTCGTTCCCTGACGTCTGCTTGCGATTTGTTCACACGCGGCCAACGGGAATGAAGGGGGCCCAGCCACGGCCAGAAACAGTGGCAGGTCCTAGTCAGGCCGAGCGATTTGACCTCCTCGGTTTGACCTGAGTGAAAATGAGACCCGCGTCCATGGGGAGACCGTGGCGCTCACGGCGGCTCTGCCGAGTAGCCCCGAGCCACAAAGAAGCCAGATGCCGGCGACTGGTGACCGGGACACTTCCCTCACACACCTCAGGGTCCGGGCAGCGAGGGACTGCGGGAGCAGAAAGAAGCAGGCCGAAGGGGCCACACGCTGTTCGAGGCCAAGCTTCTGAAGTTCTAACAAGGGCACAGAGGGCACAGAGCGGCGGAAAGCAGACGAGTGACTCTGCCCCGGCAGGGTGCGGGGACTGACCGCGATCGTGGGGCGCGCTCCGACTGCAGCGGCGGACATGTGACGGACATGGCACTTAGCACAGCTCACTGACGCGACACTGGTGACAGGCCCTGCACCCCACCAGACTGATTAGCTCAACCGACACCGAAACCAGTGCCAAACAAACGTGACTATGTCTTATGACTGACTTCCCACCCCACTCTTCCTACAGACAGCTATTCTCATTCCCTTAAGAAACTTTTCCTTAAAACTTTCAAAAAGGTTGGCGAGCCTCGACTCCCTTGTGACCACCCCTGAGGTCACAATAAAGCATGCTCACCTGGGGAGACGAGGCTCGAGAGCACAGGGTCCTTGCAAGGGTCGAGTGAGCTGCCGAGAGGCCGAGGAGACAGGGGCCGGGGATTGGGCCCCGTGGTATCTGCAGGCCTTCCCAAGCCCATGAGGACCTCCGGGGGCCGGCAAAGGCGTCTCTCTGGGTCCACTGCTTCCTGATGACTCAGACCCTAACACACCCCAGCGTGTCTGCCTCCAGCCTCTGGCCACACTGCGTGCCTGACCGCTGGCGCTGGGATGACTGTCCCTCCAGGATCTCCCCGAGGGCATGTTCCGGGGACACCCTGCCAGCAGACACGCTGAGTCCCAGTCTCCACACCTAACTTTCTAGGAGTCTACGACCCCAAGCACCAATGCGGGGGCTGCCCAGTTAACACAGTTGTTGCGCCCCCAGATGGGGGACATAGGGAATTCCGGCGGCACACACACACGGGGCCAGCTTCACCCACCACCACACGGAGCTCACAGAGGTCAACACAGTCACACTGACCGCTCTGGTTTAGAATGGGTGGCATTAAAACCACAATCGGTGACGGGGTCCCTGGCCACAGAGACTTACAGACAACCTGCCTGTGGCGTGACAACGCTGACCAAGTAGCTCACTGCTAGACACGAAGGAAGTTATTGCCAGAAGCCATGGAAACCGAGGGAGCAGGAGGCAGCCCCATGTGCACTGGGCACCGGCACCGGGGGCTGTCCGGTCAGTGTCCACTGCACCCGCTCTACTCTGACCGAGCGCTGGCATCCTTGTTTTATAGACAAAGCAACGGAGGCTCAAAGAGCTGCCACCTGTCGGCTCACCTAGCAAGCAGGTGGCAGAAATCCAAGCTTCTCATCCTGGACTGTAACCTCAAAGCCCCTGATCTTTCCTCTCTATCCTAACCTGTACCTCATCTCTGAAAAATAAAAAATGCCACATTAATTGCCCATTAAAAAAAACCACAAAAGTACCATAAGGTTCAAAAACAAACAAAAAGACCTGGCTGTAGATCCCAGAGAAACACACTTTATATTTTCCTCTTTTCTTAACAGAGGATGCGAGCCGAATCTGCCCTCGCACTCCGGCTGAGAGCATGGGGTGTGTCTCCTCTGGGAACTGGCTGAAAGGCCCCGTTCTGCTAGGCTTTTCATTTCTCTGTGGTCACTGCTCCTCCACCAGCCAGCCAGCGTCCTCCACCATCACCTGGCAGACTCCACGGCAGCAGAGCTCAGAGGCCCTTCTGGCTCCTGGACGCGTTCCAGATGGCAGAGGTTCTAAAAGTCTGACCTCTAGATAAGTGGGGTCCAATGATGCCTAAGAGCCAGGAAAGAGGGCTCCTGACGAAAACAGGTTATCAGAGTGTGTGTGCAGGGCCAAGGAGTGACAGTCTCCTGGATCAGAAAGTCGAGCACCGGATGTTAAACCTAAGAGACATGAAGAGCTGCGAAAGGAGGAGGGGCCACGGAAGGACGGGAATCGCCGGCATGTACAAAAACCAGTAAGCTTCCATTCACTGAGCATCAACTCTGCACCTGGCACTGGCCTAATTAACTGACTTTCATCCCCCAATTTCAGAATGAGGACACCGAGGAACAAACTGAGCTTTTAAGACCAAAGACCCGTGGGTGAGCCAGCAGCAGAGGAGGGGTTTGGACCTTGGGACATGAACCCCAGTGCCCACCCAAGCTCCTTCACCGTGCTGTGCTGCCTTTAAAACTCTTCTAAGACAAGCAGCCAGCAAATCCACAGACGCACTGAAATTAAGGAGCTAATGCACAGACAGAAAAGAGCTTGAGGCAAGCTGGTCACCTGGTGTGGATGAGGACCGGGTCTCGGAGGCTCCCCCGGCAGCTGGTGACTTGGAGCCATTCCAAGATGGGGCTGCCCTGACGAAGAGCAAGTCAGTCCCCGAAGTGAGGAGCAGTGAGTGAGACCCCCTCGGGATCTCCAGATGCTGCCTCCCCAGGACCCGGCCTGTAAGTGATGCTGCTAGAACTCAGACAGACAGCCCACTCTCAGGCAGAAGATGCTGCCTGGGTCTGCTGCACATATCACGCTCGGGGACAAGCATTTGGGGGCTAAATGGTTTGAACGCCCAGTTAAGGTCAAGAGCACTCAGGACGGAAAATCCAGCCAGATACACTGTACTGCAAGGATTACTCGACTGATGGATTTTCAGGTTTTAAAGATTCAGGACCAGGACGAAACCTGCCATACACCTGAGTGATGGCAGAGTTCGCTCAGTTCCCCCGTGGGTACAGCTGACAGGCTACCGAAAATCTATGCCCAAACCCAAGAAGTTAGTTAACATTGTTTATTTTTAAAGTCTAAAGAATTGGGTTTGAAGAGACTGTACAGAAACGTGCCATTCAGTTTGTCACTGAAAAAACTAGAGCTGACTAAAGGCAGGCGGTTTACTGGGGGCAGAACTGGGGCCCCCAACCAGGTTTCCTGGTGCCCAGTCCAGGGCATCTCTCTCCTCCAGTCCTTCACCAAACACAGAATTCACCTCTGGACACCTGTGTTTTAAGTCTGGCTTCTTCTCTAACCAAAGTGGGGTCACCTTTCTTGTACCCAGGCCCCGACGCCATGCCCTGGCCCTGCTCCGGGAAGCAGGGAGCTGGTGCCAGACCAGAGCAAGTCTCGTGCTCCTGGGGCATTAAACACGTCCCAGTGGTGAGTCTGACAGTGAGGGGACAAGCGCAGCTGGTGCTGGAGGCAGAGATCTGCTCCCTGAGGCTGGGACTTTCTCTTCCCATCACTCAGGTATCACCAGCATCCTGCAGGTGCTCAGTTATCTGGTTCTGGAAGGAACACACAGAAATGACTTTGAGAAATGACTGAAAATAACCGTATGACTAATCTGTTAGGATTCGTCTTTACAGACACACAAAACCTAGCACAGTGAACAGCTGGTAGACACAATGGATTGGGCCTGCAGGCCAGTTCTGGTTCCGGCAGCACCACCCGCACCCCACAGGTCTCTCCAGAGCCACTTGGGGCTCCCAGCTTCCCAGCAAGGGCGTGACTCATCTTTCAAACCAGAGGCTCTTGCCTGGGGGGACCGCAGCTCTTTGAATTCAAAATCCAGCTCTGCCTGGACTGTTAAGGATATTACCATCACCACGGGCCCAGCGGCAGACAGGAGGCTCTACACCCATCACAGCTGACCCTGCTGGTGCCCAAGGTCAAGTTCACTTCTGATCCAGGCTAGTGTGATCTTGCTTTCACTTCCCACAACCACAGTTGGGGTTCGCTCCCTGTTGGCTAAACGCAAATGAACTCAAGCACTGTCATGTTATTTCTGCAGAAAAGCTAAATTAACCGAGTCTGAGCCACTTCTTTCCATGACGCCTCACAAAGGACCCACAAAGGATCCTTCAAGTCACACGTTCCAATTATGCTGTAAATAAACATGTTAACTCCATCCTCTGCTCTTTCTATAAAGTCTGGTGGGTGGAAGTGAAGCAATCGGGGCACGAGCTAGTCTACACAGTGGCAGCACTGAGCGCCCCTATCTGGGAGTCTGTCCTCCTCGTCAGCAGACAGCAGGGCCACGCGGCGCAGACTGAACAAGAAATGCACGCCGCTGCGAGTGGTGTCAGCCCTGTCACACACTCTGCCCGGAGCTGGAAGAACGTGTGCCCAGAAAGGGCCCTCTGCTCTGCTCCTGTCAGCAGACCCTTAACTTTATGAGAACTTCAGAGCCCTCTCTACCCTGTGCAGATCAACGTTTGATTCATACTCCAAACTCAAGCATTTTAACTTAATCCTAATCTTTTTTTTTTAGCGACAGGTGCAGACAGGAATGATGTTAGCAGAGGCAGCCAGGCAGAAAGAGCAGAAGAGCAAGTAGGAAGCAGCATTTATTTAGCTGTTCATCATGGTTGTTCCTCCCGCCCCTGGGAGGCATATCCCGGTCCCTGGGATGCCTGTGGTCCGTTTCTGGAGGACGTTACCACTAAGCCACCAGGGAGTGCTTGTTAAAATGCTCCATCTTTGAAGGCCTCGATACAGCCACATGCTCTAAATGATGAGTTCATCTAAACACAATTTTCCCACTAATTCCCAAAAGGAAACTTCATATATGTGCTTTATAAAAACCAACATCTAGATACCACCTCTCATTCTGGGGAGTAAAATTTCTCTTTCTACCACGATTTCCTAATGATATCTATCCCGGACCCCTGGCCTGCGCAGCCCGGCAGGGCCACTGTGCACGGAGTTCTCGGCAACCAGCACATACAGTCAGGTGGCTCCATGAGGAAACCAACGAGCAGCGAGAGGAAGAAAGTACCCATACCAGAGTGACCACTCACACATTCAATTGGCCTCCAATTAGTCTAGAACAAAACAAGCCTCAGTTTCTTGATGAGCCACAAGGCTCATCCAACTATAGGTCAGAGTAAGACAAAAGGACTGAAAGTTGTCACTTTCCAACCAAGCCTGAGAAATGGAATGTATTGCAGCCTGAAGCAAGATCAGAGGTTGCTCAACCCCCATCCTGTTTACTGCCTCAAGGACTCCATCCCCACCCCTCTGCACTTGCCTAACATTCCAGCTCATCGACTCCCGACCCCTAAATCACCAGCTCAGCCAGATGGTTTTATCTGAGTTACACCTCTAGCCTGCTCAGTTAGGTGCCAGTCAGCGACTGCCCCCTTAAAAGCCCCTCTCACACTGCTTCCCTGGGATTGCTCCTGTCTTCTCAGAGAGGAGCTTTTTCCGGCCTGCACATGGGACAATAAAGTTGTGCCTCAGAGCGTATCAACTCCCTTGTCTCGGTCTCTTTCCCCGTGGGTCTATCACGTCTCTTAGTGGAAACATTTGCTCAATCCAGGTGCCACCTACCTCCCTGAAAAATGCAGTCCATATCTTCAATTTTCCACCACTCTAGATCCTGAGTCTGTTAATTAAACTCACCTGTATGGTGTTCAGATGCGTTTAAACAAAATACCACTTTAACAGTTGGTTCTCTGATTTAGTCGCATTTCCCATCTGAATTCCTATACCAGCTGTGATTATAACGCAGGAACAAAAACGTGCCTCGTAAAAATGTTCAAGGTTCGCTCCTGGAAAAGGAAGCGCAGGCCTGTCACCTCTGTGTTGTGTCTCCACGTGCCAGGAGCCACCGTGAGGAGCGGCCATGAGAAAGAAGACATGCTAGGTCGCCTCGCACATCTTCTCTGCAAACACATGTTGTTTGGAGTTTCTGCTACTCGGCCTTGGTTCTGTCTTAGCAGGAGTCCATGCTGACCACGCTCTCATTTCTGCTGGTCTGAACATGTGCACGTCTCTCCCGAGAATCATCCAGTCTGTCCTCAGCATCATGCCGCTCCACTTTCGAGGAGGTAAGAAGGAAAGAAAAGAAAGCAGAAAACAGTGCGGAACGGTGACCAGCTGGGGACTGTCCTGGTTGTACGAGGGACCTGTCCCGGGCCAGCAGGTCGCGGCCTTCCAGTAGAGCTCTGGTCACTGGCTCTTCTCCCCGGTCTCCAGGAAGAAGACTGGGCAGACGAAAGTTGGTTCCAGCACAGGACGCTCATTCCAGGCCCAGCAGAGGCTCACCGAGCCCCATCGCTGTCAGCCTGGACACGGCTGCCACAGGCTGCGCGGTGCACAGGCCACCACAGGTTCCCGAGAGGTAACTACCCAGAAGAAAGGGCGTCTGGAAGTGGCCGCCAGAGGTTACTGCAAACCCTCAGCACACTCAGCCCACAAGCTGACACTCAGCTCGGTGCTAGAAGAGAAGCCAACAGTGTCAGCAAGGGACCAAACCTGTACTCCTCAGTTACCGGCCAGAGTCTTATCTATAATCCACCAAGGCATGTTCCTGTAAGATGCCATGGAATGACACCGCTCACTACAGTCCGGGCCCCCAAAAGAGCTTCATTCTAGCACAGGGCATGGACCTCTGGTCTCCCTTCCAAGACAAGAAGCACACACAACCCATCTACAAGAAACACATACACTGATCACCTGTGAAGCAACCCGTCGCTTTACTTTTTCACAGGGGAAACGAGCTAAAAGCAGCCCAGAGGTACCAAACAAACCCACAGCAGCAGCAGGCTTGCAATCCACGTGTTCATCCAGCTGTCCAATGACCAAGTTTCTAATCTGTCCAAGAAGTTCCCTAAACATTAAATTTACTTGGCTCCCAACACCAGGGAGTCATCTGCCTCCCAGGCCTACGCCTCTTTTCCGCCTGTAGAATTCATCCTTTGAGGCTCAGATCAACACGTCATCCTGTCCCGGTGACTGAACATGGTGTCTGGCACAAAGCAGGTGCGCGATAAATGCCAACGAGCTGAAACCATGGGTCTATAACAGAAAGGTTTTGGCAATTTCCTTTTGTTTTGCCGAGGCTTTAGTATTTCATTTTCAGGTGTGTGTCTGTGTACTGAACTCCAGCTGTGCACGAGGAACTCATGCGCACGCTGCAAGGTGGGCACACGGAGAGGTAGCAGGACGACGGTCTGCTAGTACAGCCTCGCAGAAATCCATGAGGCAAAGAGAGAATTAACATTTCACATACGCAACAGTTCACCAAAACTGCTTAACATGCATAAAATATCTTCCTGGACAAATACTCACTTAAGAAAGACACGTTCTAACAGACGCGAGTGAGTAAGATGCAGTTTCAGACCCATGATCCTCAGGAAAGTTTGAATCTCGCCTGCACTGGCGCTGCAGGAGACTGCCATTTTTCCATTCTGACTTAATTCCTCTCTCCAAGTCACCCCAAAGGTTGTCAGTCATACCGGGGTAAGAAGTCCACTTGGAAGCGGGAGACATCAAACCTGACTGCTTCTCCTCGGCGGTGGCCGTGGGAAAGTCGCTCCGTCACCTCTGTCCGTATCGCTCCTGTAACAGAGGCTCTGTACCAGGCAGGTGGGGGAAACAGCCAGCGCAGCGTCAGCTGAAATGGCAGGACTTCTGCTACCCTCCAGAAGTGGGACCTCAGCCTGCTCCGGACCGGCCAGGCTCTGGTTTGAGACGGTCGCACTGGCCAGTGTCCGGCACACGGTGACCGTACAAAACTTGGACTGTCCCCGCGCACAGCCTCCCGCTGCCCCACACACGGCGCGAGTCGGGTGGTGACACGGTTCACAGCGTATCCTCCCACAAGCAGACCCCGCAGGAGGCAGCACGGACGAAGAGTAACCGCCGTGGATCACGGAACGTGCTACGTGACCATGAGCGCGGGCGCGCATCCTCAGCCCCGCGCGGGGTTCCACGCCAGAGGGCAGTCGCAGCCCTAAATGTGCCATGAGATCCACTGCACCACCAAGCTGAAAAAGGAAAACCATATGGTCATTTCAGCCGACGCAGAAAACGCATCTGACAGAATTAACACCCATTCATGACGGAAACTCTCAGCCTCTGGAAGAGACCCCGGTGGAGGGCGGGTGAAGGCACAGGCAGCGCCGTCGCAGCAAACAGAGAAGGACTGGCTGCTCTCCCCGAGGACCGGGAGGCAGGAAGGAGCCCCCACAACCCCCCAGCATCACTCTGCAGGGTCCGGGGGGCACGGGGGCCAGAAAAATAGACAGAAGGCGAGCAGATGGGATGGGAAAGAAAAAACCTGTTATTCTCAGATGACATGATCATCTCCGTAGAAAATACTGAGGATGCTACAGAATCGTTACTAGAAGCACCGGGAGCCAGCCAGAAGCAGGAGGGAACTTAGTGACATGATGGCAGTGTCTGAAATCACAATAGTGGCCGTGATTACAACACCGTGCACTCATCAGAGTTCATGGAATCATTCTTCAAATCGGCAGAGCTTACGGACTGCAGAGAGCACCATACCAGAGCCGAGGGGCCAGGAGGCAACACCTGACCACCCTGGCGACAGTCCGCCGTCCCTCGGCTCCCCTCAGGCACGATGGCTTCTCCGGCGCAGGGAGACGTGCACAGCAGAAAGGCCCTTGAGTGAGACACTTTAAGGACACAGGGATGAAACAGTTTCCACACGAGGTTGAAAAACGTGATCAGGAGGCTTCCACAGTCTGAGAAGACAAAGCTCTATAAAGCAAATGTGGCTGCAGTCCAGTACGCCTGTGACAAAGGATCCCGGTGCACAGAAACCCAGAATGTCGGTTCTGAAGGTGTCAGATATCAAGGGGTTCCCTTGTAACCTCTCTGATGTGACAGATGAGGAAACTGAGGCTCTGGAATGAGGAAGTTGCCCAAGACCACACAGGAGTTCCTACTAGGCTCCAGAAAATGAGTGTCGTTTAAAGTCAGGATACTAAAGACGCAGCATGTCATCTGAATTTGCAGTTTACATGCATAATGAATAAACACATCTGGGAGGCAGGGCATGAAGTAGCTTTGTCAGGTAGCAGCGCCAGAAAGTACGAGAACCTGGATTCACATCCAACAGTCGGAGGCCGGAGCCCGGGGCCACTGCCGAGGAGCAGGGAGACACAGCAGGTGCCGGGTGTCAGAGCTACACACCCACCCACAGGACTAACAAACGAGACAACAAATTGGACATATTTTTAACTCTGCCCGCCTAGTCACTTCTTGTATTTTTTGAGAGAAAGATGAAGCAGGAATGTCGTCGAGGAGGCAGGCAGGTAAGCAGCAGCACTGTATCTTTATTGAGTTCTTAGCAAACGTTTTCCCCGCACCCAGGACTGGAACCCATGGGTGTGTGGTCCTTGTTCCTTTGGAGGCAGCGCTGTCCCACTGGGGCACGCCTCACTTTTATTTAAAATAAGGGTCTCTACCTTTGAAATCTACCTGTCCAGGAGCAGACCTGACCCCTACTGTTTTGTTTTTGGCCCCAGACAGCCACTCTGCCAGTCAAGGGCAGAACGTGCAAGGTGCTTCGTAGCAGACCAGCACCTCAAGTTTCTGGGGGCTCAGAACCCAGCCTTTCAATCAATCACACAACTGACAGACCATTTCAACAAGGAGGCAGAATTGGCGTTATTTTCCAAAGGTAACAACTGTGCCTTCTAGCTACAGTTCAAATATAAGCAAAGAAGGTCTCCAATGCAGCTTTAAAACTTGAGACATTATTAAGACTTCTCTAATTCCCTTGCTTTTGAAAAGCAAAAGTCAGAAAGCAACATACACAATCTAAGTATGTACAAAATAGCGATTTTCCTTTTTTTTTTTTTATTTAAGCTTCCACCTACTCAAGTCAGCAACTTGGGTGATGTCCTGGGTTCCCACCTTTCTGAGGCCCCGGAAGGTCGGTCAGCCTGTCCCCGCTTGCCTATGGCTCCAGCTCAGTCCTTTCTCCCGCCCTGTGGCTCAGCCTTCCCCTCCTCCCCGGGCCTCTCCACACAGCCTCAGTGGTGCTTTCTGCTGGGATTCTGCCTGCCCCGCTTGCTGGAAAGCCTCCCACGGCTCCCACAGGATCAAGTCTAAGCCTTCAGTGGAAGGCAGAACTTTAATTAAGAAATAAACTAGACGTCAACACACCCTCAGAAGAAAATAAACAGCTATTATCCAACACTGAAAAGGAGGAGGAGAAAGAGAAAGAAAAACAAGAGAACAAGGATTTTAACTGTGGGAAATAAGTTGTAGTTTCAAAATTTAAGGGCAGGGTGGTTAAAAAAAAAAAAGTAATGCACCTGTGTCTTAGACACACCATCCATCCACACACACACACACACACACACACACACACACACACACACAGAGTAATGGAGCAATGGGCTGCTTTTTAAAAAAAATCTATTAATCTTTAGATTTCCCTTTCACTCCCAATTGAGTCTTCCTACTTTTATAGATACAGAATTAAATTTTTTTAAGTATAATTATATAAGTAAATTAAATTCAAGCTTTTTCTATCAGTAAGGCAGTTTTAATTTTATTAATATTCATAACATAAAATAAATCAAAATATACCCCCAAATGGAGTCAACTGGCATGCTGCATAGCACGAAGTGAAAGGACAGGAAAAAATAACACGAGATCATGCCAGGACTCTAAGAGGATCAGCATTTTCACACAACTCTGTGCAGAACTGGCCTGACTTTATAATCTGCGTGCACTGGAACCGACATTTACCTACGGCACCTGATCGCCATAAGCTTCAGCATATGACAATGTCTAAATCGCATTTCTCCTGTCCAAGTTAGAGAGAAATTTAGGCCACCCTCCTCCCAGCAGTGGGTGGAGGCTCAAGAGCCATTAGGGTGCAGAGGATGCCGCCCCCAGCCTCCCAAACTCGACAGCCTTCACTCACAGGATAACATCACCAGCCTCATCTTCCAGCAATGTTCTGGGGCACCACCACACGGCTACTCTCGGGGTTCACCAGCCACGCCCCCCATCTAGACGCCAGAGCCTCCTTCCCACAGTGCCCGCAGCCCCTGCTCAGCTTCTCCCTCTGTTATTTCTATTTCCTATTATTTCACTCCCTAACATCTCCAGCTTTCCAACCAGCCTGCCAAAAGGCCTGGGGCTAAACAAAAGAGAGCCACTGCTGCTGATTTAAAACACCCAGCCTCTCTGGGAGTGAGTGAGGCCTCTGATAAATAACAAACCAACAGCGAGTCCATAAAATCAGACCAGTCAATGGCCAAGGCTGCCAGCCCTCCACTGTGTGCTGTGTCTGCCCTTCCAGGCCAGGCAGCTGCCTCTCAGAAAGCAGCACTGGAAAGCACCTCTGGCTGTATCCTCCATCACGCCCACACCAGCGCCAGGAAGGTCATCTAATTCGCAGGCTCAGAACTCCAGGTCCCAAGTCTAATCTGATTAACCCATCATTCATCACTCTGCAGCCACACAGAGCCCTGCCCGCCGCAGGAGGGAAAATCCCGGCTGGCACACATCAGGTCAAAGCGCACTCCAGCCCTAGGAGGGAGGGATTCTGCTTCTGGGAAGACGGACAGGGTGGGGGCAGGGGAAAGCAGGAAAGCAGAGCCACCTCTGCCCACCCCCGGGCATCAGCAAGCGTCACACCCTTCTGAAGTTCCTCTCCACACTTCCCCACACAGGACGTGTCCAATCAGTGAGTCATGAAAAATAGGGTATTTCGAGAAATTCACTGTGGGAGAAAAATTCTAAAAGGAGAGAACAAAAAGACAATATGCAAAGCTAATTAAGTGCTCACAACGGGAAGAGGGCTCCAGCTGGCCCCCTAGAGCTGACCAGCCTTGAACCCAGCCCAGCTCCTCCCGGCTCAACTCAAGAGTCCTGCCCGCTGGCCCCCAACCACCACCATCACCTCGCCACATGGACCCCTTTAGTGAAACGCGGTGCTTTTTAACCCGCTAGAGCCTCAGCTTCTGGACCTCCCTAGTGGTCATGCCCATCCTCCCTCCCTGTTCCGGAGGCTTCCTTGGGCCCCACATGATCAGGGCCCCTGATAATCTTGATTACCAGGGCTCGGTGAGGACACTTAGTTTTCTAGTGTTTCCTTGTGTCATTGTGACCTGTGAACCTTCTTATCTCTCCCCCCTCCCCCGCCCGCCCCACACAGACTAAGAGCAGCTGCTGTGAGCCTGATAGGTAAGTCTGGGTTAAATGCCCTACGTGGCTTTCTCATTCAATTCTCACAGCAAGCCCCTGTCATTCTCAGGGGTTGAGACACGAAGGGACACGAAGCTCATACCAAGAAACACAAGATGCAGCAGGAAAGTTCCTGCTGCAAAGCAGCCACGTGGGAGCCAGAGGGTGGGCTGACATTGTGGAGTCACTGCTGTGTGACCCTGGAATAGTTACTAAACCGCTGTGTCCCGGTTTCCTCTCCTTCAAACGTGAGCTGACAATAGTATCTACTGGGGGTTGACAAAAGGGTGAAATATTGTCACGTCTGTCCAGCACTCAGTGCCTGGCACCTAACAGCCAGTCAACGAGCACACCTACCCGTGGTCCTGCAGGTGCCAGTAGGGGATCAGAGCTCGAGTCCAGGACTAACTGGTTTCGAGCACAGGCTCTGATGGCGGCCCTCCTCACCCACCGCTGCATTGCTGCACAGCACACTGCTCCCAGGCCACCACACAGGCTGGACACATGTGGCTAAGAGTGACATCTGAAGAATCTGTGAAAAGCAGTCTCTCAACTCAGGGGCCTCCAGAGCAAAAAGCACAAAATTCACAGACACTTCCCATCAAGGTAATCTGCCCGTATGTGCAGCGTTACCTTGATGGGAAGGGGCCAACCTGAGTGTCTGCTCGGAGGCCTCAGAGGTTCCACAAGACCAAGCCACAGACAGGAAATGTGCCAGCAGGGCAGGGGCAACCCTCAATTCCCTCACTATCTGATGGACTTTTCAAAGCGCCAACTCTTGATACCAGTCTTCCTTGTAATTGTCACACAAACAGATCCCTATCACCAAAGCAACCCTGGGGGTTACCCTCCAGCCCTCCAGAACAATAATTACATGTCTCACAGTTTCAAAGGCGGGTCTCTGAGCTTCAGTACCAGGGAATTACACCGGTCCCATTGAGTAAAAGAAAGAACCAGATTCCTAAGAAGTGTCCTTTTGGAAACCAGGAGCAGTGCTGGAGACGGATGAAGACGCGGCCGGACGCCGCGGCTGCTGAGCAAGCCTGCCCTGGGATTCTCTCCTCAGGGGGCAAGGGATTCCCAGCCACTGGGATCCCAGGTCACTGCATGGCCCTTAAAGAACTGAGTCGCTCAAGCGTGTTACTTTGGAGGTGTGTTCTCACTCATACTTAATACTTACCAAACCACTCTCTAAGAATCGAGGACCTTCCTACGGCCAGAGAACCGTGTGGCCGCAACACCGCTGGGCCGGGACGCTGCCCCCGCTCCCCAAGTCAAAGCTGCACCTGCTTGCCGGTGTCACTCATTCAGCGAGCGCATGTAAGGCAGGTATTCTGTGCCAGGCACAATTCTGAGGGCTGGGGTTGTATCACTGAGTCAGAGTCAGAATTCCTTACCACCCCTGGCCCCATGAAGCTTACGATACAATATGGGGGAGAGAGAACGAAACACTAACAAATAAGTGATCCCTGCACTCGCTTAGATGATTAAGAGCTGTGGGGGAGAGAGAGTCACGAGCTGTTGAAGGGGGGATTCGAAGCCGGAACGAGCCAGGGTGGCCGAGCGGATGGAACACAGTCTGGCACAGAAGGGCCAGAGCAAGGTCCTGTGCAAGCGCGCGTATGTGCAGCGGCAGGAGGCAGAGCGCAGGAGCTTGTCACAGAAGGTGGCCTCCCTCAGTGCACAGGTAGAGCAGCAGTTGGGTCGGTTGCCTCCGAAGGAGCAAGTCACATGCCCCTGGTTCGAGCCCCAGGTCTGGGGGGGACCAATGTGAACAACTAAGTAGAAACAAAATAAAGTGCTGCTTCTTTCTCTCTTCCTGCCTGCCTACCGGCTTCATTCCTGCTGCACCTTTCCTTTAAAAAATAAAGGACTCTGATCAAAGGACATTCCATCTCCAAGGAGGGCATGCTGACAGAGCCCCAGCAACATTAAACTCCTTCTGCGAATGTTTCTTAAGTGCAAGGTCAAATGGATGGGCCAGGTCTCTGGGTCAGAAGGTCACCTCCCCAGGAGGAGAGCCAGAGTAACTGGGGACAGTGCACGCTGAGGGCCAGCCCTGCTGTGAGGGGCACAGGAAAGGAAGGGACAAGGGAAGTGACAGGGCAGAAGCAGCAACCAGGACGGTCCCATGAGAGGCTGGCTGCAGAACGGGAGGGGCCCTCAGGAGGGCGCTGCAGACCCTCATTCGCCAAAAAACAAGGGTGCCCGTGAGATTTCAGCTCCATGTCAATGGCCGCCTCTTTGTTTTAGGATGATCACTGACTGCAGCGGCACAGAGGCTGTGGCTCCTGCAGAAAGTGCCAGGGGTGGGCACTGCGACAGGAGGAATGGACAGAGGACTCATTCACCAACTGCAGGCAAGTCATGCTGATTCAGAGGCACCACTGGCAAAGGGAGCCCGGTCCAGCAGGGACAGCGTGGCTCAGACTGGCCAGCCCCGGTTTCTCCCCTGCAGCAGGAAAGACAACGCTGTGAGAAGGTGGGCAAAGTCTCCAAAGAAACATGTGCACTGGGTGAGAGGGTCTCATCAGCAGAAAGGGGACCCAGACCCAGACTGGTAGAGCCAGCAAGCGGCTCCTCAGGGACTCCGAGCAAGCAGGCCACGACCGTCAAACAGGCCAGAGCCGCAAAGGGGGCCGTGCAGGAGGGGCAGACACCAGGGCTCAGAGACTGGCCAGCACCCAGTGTCTGCACAGGAGTCCTAGGCAAAGCCCAGGCCTCCAACAGAAGGCAGCTCTGCAGGACCAATGACGACTGTGTTCTGGCAACTGCTAGGCAGGTGCAGTGCTGTTCTGAAAGCCAGGCCACGTCTACATAGAGCCCAGATTCCCACCACAGCTCTCGACGACGGTGAACGGACTCGAATCAGACGCGGCCTCCTACAGACCCAGAGCAAGTCCCTCTAGCCGGAGGGCAGAGTGGAGTTAGTTTAGGAAAGGAAGGACGCAGAACCTGAAAACCCACCAGGAGTCCAAGGAAAAGTGTCACCTGACTCTGAAGGTGACATGCTCCTGCTCCTGGCTAGAAGGATGGGAGGGGACAAGTTCTCCCAGGAAACTCTTCCAGACCCAATGCCCACCGTCCATCGCAGCCGGCAGGAAGAGGAAGTGCTCTGCTTGGTTGCTGTAAGAAGGGAAGGAAGTGGCACAGGGAAAGTGACCAGCACAACCACAGGCTCCCAGAGTTGGGCAGAGACCTCCCTCTGGAAGCTGGGGTGGGGGGAGCAGCTGATGGGTCCCCGCACTGGTGATGAGCCAGGGGCCTCCTGCACCACCCCCTCTCCCAGGCCCACACCCATGGCTCCGGGTCTGCTGCTGGTGGGGAGCTACACGGGGATCTCCCAGCAATGACAAAGGCAGACCTTTTCCTGACAAGCTGCTTTCAAATGGGGGACCACCTGGAAACAAGAAGCATCCACACAGCTCAGGCAACACAGGAACTATAGTTAGCATCTCGGGTCCCAGCAGAGCACAAGTTCACATGCTGAAGCTGCTCTGGCCTCCCTCCATGATGCTAACTACCAGGAGAGCATCTAGGTCTGCTTGTTGGGCTGCCCTCTGTGGAGTGACAGCATGGGCTTTTCCGGCTGCTTCCAGAGCCCTCACGCGTCCTGGGCCCCCAGTGCGCCGGACTGGGGCGGTCTGACCCGGCACTCACGGGCAGGTTCGTCATGTCCTGTCTCCATCACGGGTCTGCTGGGTCACCTACTGGCCCCTGGGCAAGCAAGCCTCCTCACACCCGCAGTTATTAGCTATGACTTGCTGTTGCCATAGCAACTGCCTCCCTATCTTAAGCATTTATCAGACCATATTGAAACTGTTTGTTGAGGCATCTGTTTACGGGGAATCTGTGAACTCCTAGAAATCCTGGACTCTTGATTCAGATTCATAAACGCCCAGGTGCCTGAATAGGACAGGCAGACCTTCAACGGACTAGATGCAGAAGAAGCAAACAAATCGATCTCTTGCAGACACCCTGAAGCTGTTCTCAGCCAGAGTCACCCTTTCCTCTTACAGCAAGGTGAGGCCCCCTCCTCACCCACACACACTCGTTTCTACCCCAGCGCACCCTGACAGCTGTCAGAGCCGCAGAAATCGTCATCCGGGTCCACGAAGACCTCCCCGCCAAGACCTCTAGGCCTGGGCTTTCCCTGAGCGCTCGGGTAACTCTGGGCTCGGCTGCCTGTCCCCTTCCTAGAGAGAGCTCTCGGGCTATCACTCATTTCATCGTGTGCTGCACAAAAACCTCCAGGGGTCTCTGCCGGGCCAGGCCTCATCAGGGCGACCTAACACCGGCTTCTGTGAGCCCAGGTTCAACAAAGGCTGCTCCTGGAACCGTGCGGCCCCTCACCCCCCACTCTTCCCCACACACACAGCCACAGGCAGGCATTCTCCTGCCCCCCTGGGCCTGGCTCAGGGCTGAATACATGGTACCCAGTTTGGCTAATCGACAGAGACTCCTCTGTCAACTCTGCTGAGGCCCAAGGGTGTTCAGAAGATGCAGGAAACCGGGGCTAATGCTCACCCGTAAGGTCTGGCCCTCAGTCACAGCCCCAGAGCAACAGCCAAGCACAGCACAGGTCCTACCTGGCCAAGAGCATCCCCTCCCAGCACAGGCCACCTCCCAGCAACCAACGCTGCTGACAGAAGCTTCTATCGGGGCACCCGCCTGGACTCTGCCCTGAGTTTGAGATGTGATGGGGGTGGGGGGCACGTTATTCTGAAAAGGCCAAGATAACTTTCCTCCTAAGAGCTCTACATTACTTATCTCAGCCCCCTTCCGCCCCAGGACCCGCACTAACACTCCCCTTCTCCTTCTCTGCCCAGTCTGAGGTCACCATCCTGGCGGCTTACTTCCCGCTCCACCCCCAGTCCCCGCAAGCCCTCGGCCAAGGCCTGAGCCTGAGCGGGCAGCAGGGCACCGCCAGGAAAGAAGAGGCCCAACTCAGCCTCCAGCACTGTGGCCCCAGGGGCTCTGGAGCTGCTGGAAATGTCAGATATTCAGCAGCAAACAGGATGATGAAGGCATTTGCTATTGTCCTGACCCAACTAAAATTTCAGTGCAGAGCCCTACTGAGGAAGAGTATCATTCATAAAGTCTTTGTCGGTCACACAGCATAAATTTACATACATTAGGTATCAACAGAAATCATTTGCATTTGGGTGGGCCAGCTCAGAGACACATTCTGTGGTCCCAGGGAATCTGAGAAATTCAGTGTTCCAGGGCACCACCGCTTCTCACCTGTCTTGGTGACGGCCAGATGGCAACGGGCCTGTCACAGACAGCTCTGTCACAGACAGCTCGGGAGGGAGGAGGGAGGGCACCCCTGACTCACCAAACTAACAGAAATGCATCTCCTCTCTGGCCCCAACGGGCACGATGCTCCTGCAGCCACCCGACTGCCCTTCCCCCAGCAAAGAGCCCTGAAGTCAAACATCAGCCGCAAATGGCAAACAGGCCTGGGGCCTGGGAACCACACACAGGCGCAAAGCCCGCCCTTTGCAAAGCCCTGTCTCTTCTCAGGAAAACCAATGAGCAGGCAGGATGTAGTAAGAGCCAGAAATACCAAATGTAACCAGAATACTCGCTATGACACAATGTAACAATTTTTAATAGAGTGAAGACAGGATTCTCTCAAAACAAGACTTCATGCCAAAGCCAAGCAATTCAAGAGGGATGACTTCTCCCAGGTGATCTGAACGGAGGCATCTCCTGTCAGACACAACATGCCTCACGCTGGACACTGGGGGTCCTTTCAAACCTTACATTAGGCGGGTGAGGCTCAGGGGGCTGAAACGATGGTGAGGGGTGGTAATACCTGAAGCCCACGGGCCCGGGTTCAAGACCCAGGGCTGGGAGTGTAGACCCAAAACGAACAATGAAATAAAGATGTTCCTTCCTCCTCTGCCTTCCTTAAATGCTCTTCCTCCCCTCCCTTCTCTTTAAAAAAAAAGTATCTTAAAAGAGTCACACACACCCCCCTTGCATTTAAATTATACTTACACCTCCAATCACAAAGTTATCTGGCTCTTCCTCTCCGATCTTGCGGCTATTATCTGACTATTATGAATAAGCAGAACCTTGTCCCAGAACAGCTAATACCACTAGTATTAATAGTACCGGGTACTATTAACTGTCATCTGACGTAATGTGCAAATATCTCTAAATTATCTGTCCTCTGGAGCCCTTTCTCAAGACAGTGACGAGAACGCTGCACAGCACTGTCAGCCTCTGAAAACAGACCAGACCGAGAAGGTGGAAGCACGCAGCCTGCACACGCACGTGCACTCAGCAACACCGCACCCCCAACACACTCCCAGAAACTCACGAGGTGACAGGGCTCACTCACCGGCAGAGGCAATCCTTGCTCCAGGCTCGGGGGTGCCACTTACCAGGTGCCTTCTTTTATGAAGCCATTAAGCCTCAGGGAGGCTGAGTCTTCAGTTGTAAAACATGCATCAGACCTGTCCTGCCCAAATAGTGTTTTGGAAATAGTCAAGGAGACATACAAATGCAAGATTTAAAAAAGAAAATAAAGAGAATGGCTCTCGGGAGTTTGTAGTTTGGCTCAGGAAGCAAGCACACAAACACAGGAAACGGGGGACAGGCCACCCGCACACTTGTTTCCTAAGACATTTGTCAGTGCCCGGCACTGCAGGAGGCCCCTGTGCTGGCCCTGTGGACAGATGAATACAGGGCGCACGACACCAGGTGTCTCCCTGCAGAAGGCTGGGTGGGGGCAACTTTGCAAGGCTGCAGGATCCAGGGAGGCTAGTACCCTAACAATGCAGGGGCTTCTGGAGCTAACAGGGGCCACCAGTGGTCAACGTGCCCTTCTTAGGCTCCACAGGGCACGAGGGTAGGACCCAAGCAGGAAGACGTCTGCCAAGTTGCCCGGCTCCCCAGGCGGCAAGGCCCTCAGGCTGGGCCGGGCGGGCGGGCTGATATCACGCTGCAGGAACAGGGCGTGCCTCCAGGTGCACGAAGTCTCGCAGGCAGGCCAAGCGGCAGCCGGCTCCCAACCAAGGATGTGGGCCTGCAACCTCTCCAGACCAAGGGGTGTTCCTCGACCCCAGTAAGAGAGGTGGCGGGGTGGCATCCAGAGAGCACATGCTGGTGATACGGCAGGCGAGGGATGCTTGACAGGCGCTGACATTCTAGAGGGTGGGCAGAATATTTTCCAGGCTCCCTGTGACTACTGGGAGTCCTTCTTCCCATTCGGAAGCGTCCCTGGGGTCAACTGCCCAGAGTGAGAGGGAGAGAAGTAGAGAAGTGACCCTGCGTGGTCCTCCAAGGCAGCCAAGGAGGACCTGCTGGCAGAGGGTCAAGTCCAAGAGGGACAGTTTCGCACAGCTCTCCCCGCCACTTTCCCTCACTGCCGCAGCTGCAGCGGCTGGCCTTTCCAAGTCAGAGTCCCAGGGCCCCAAGGTGCCTTCCAAGTCATTCATTCACACACTGGCAGGTCAAGAAGGGAGGGGCGAAAGCTCCGGGCGACAGCACATTACACCACAGGCACGTGCGCACACAGGTGTGACAGTGCTTTGCAGAGAAGCAGCAGGTATCGACGTGATGAGTAAATGCATGATTGAGCACGCTTTTAAAGTTCTTTCTCCTTCAAAGTACAGACGAGATTGCATTTCTAGTATTTCTAGGATAACGTTCACTTTTCTCTGCACAGCATTCTAACTACATGTGGCCGGCCACCAGAGATCAAATACTCGCCCTGAACCCCACGACGTCGCGGCACTGGTGAGAGGCACAGCACATACACACACGCCGCCTTCCCGAGAGCTCATGCTTCACGGCAGCAACGCTGCAGAGCCCAGGGCCTGGCACGGAGCAGGCACTCTGTTTAACAAAGGAAGGATGGAGGCCTGACTCAACCGACCAGAGGATCCAACCCCAGAAGGTGCCCAAATCAGGAGTTCAGCCAAGTGAGTCATTGCTATTTAACCACCTAGCACTATGTCCCTGCCTTTGTGTTTCAAAGGCTTCAACAGAGGCCCCATGACCACTGCCCACTAATGCCTCCCTTTGGGATCCAGCCTGGCATCCTGTCCCCTTTGACCTTCTCCACGTCCATCCCCCAGGTCAGGTCAGCTTCCCTAAGCCCCGCTCACTCACTATACTATTTGAAAGCTGTAGGTACTGCCCTCCAACTGTGGGTAGAAAAGGCTGCTCCCACAGGGAGCCAGTGCCTGGCCACTGCAGCAAGCAGGGACGTTTGAAATGGGGCACCTGTGGGCTGTGGACCACTATACTAAGAGGAGACGTGAAGGTTCCCTACACCCATGTATTCTGTGCCAGGCTGGGACAGACACTGTGCACTCACACCCAGCTCCACTCAGGGGTGGGGGATTTTTTTCTACAAAGAACAGGGTAAATATTCCAGACTTTGTCAGTCACAGATAGATACTCTGCTACATATTCTTTAGACCTGGAGGGTGTGTCTTTACAACTCATTTTAAATGCAACACCATTTTTTCTTTTCGCATAGAAACCAGATTGTGGGGTGTAGTTTACTAACCTCTGCCTGACCAAACAGGACAACTCAGTGCCCTGACCCCAACTTGCATTGCTCCAACTTAAACACACCTCCTCTCAGGCTGCAGGACCCCCCCCAGCACACAGGGAGCACATCAGACAGTGGCACAACACTTTATGTCCATCCCGGGTCCATCCAGTGATGGATGGATGGATGGATGGGGGATAGATGAGTGGGTGGATGGGTGAATGGATGAGTAGAGGGGTGGATGGATGGATGGGTGGGTAGATGGGTAGACAGACAGATGGGTGGATGGATGAATGGATAGACAGATGGATGGACAGATGGGGGGATGGATGGATGGATGGATGGGTAGATGGGTGGATGGATGATAGGTGGATGGATGAATGGATAGATGGATGGACAGATGGATGGGTAGATGGGTTGACGGATGGATGGATAGATGGGTGGGTGGGTGGATGGATGGATGGAGTGGGTGGATGGATGGAGTAGGTGGATGAATGGATGGATGGATGGATGGGTAGATGGGTGGGTGGATGGGTGAATGAATGAGTAGAGGGGTGGATGCATGGATGGATGGGTGGGTAGATGGGTGGATAGATAAATAGGTGGATGGATGAATGAAAGATAGATGGATGGGCAGATGGGTGGGTGGATGGATGGATGGATGGATGGGTGGATGGGTAGATGAATGGATGGATGAATAGATGGATGGATAGATAGACAGATGGGTAGATGAGTGGATGGATGAGTAAGTAGATGGATGGCTGGGTGAGTGGACAGACAGACTAAAAAGGGACCCACAAAGTGAATCAGAAAGTAACTTCTTTAAGAATGCAAAGCAGTAAGCAGTTTGATGAACTGAGGATGCCCAGGAAGGTCTTAAAAAAGAAAAAATATGATTCATATATTTTTCAATGAAGAATTTAGATATTAATCGGGAAGTATCAGAGCAGAAAGAATTCTTCAAGAGATTTTTTTTTGCTGTTTCTCTTTCAAAGGATGACATGACAATCTTGATTTTGCAAATCAAAATGAATTTATTTCTAAACATACAGCAAGTCTTTTGAAGGGAAAGATACAAATCACAAACTCAAGGTTACCTGAGTTTTCACACTGAGCAGCCATGTGAGTCAGTGCGAAGCGCCACAATGGGCTGCAAGGGTCCCCAGAGAAGGAAGGTGTAACCCTCCCCACGCACACGCGGCCTGGGAACGGGGTCCAGCACGAAGACGGCAGCTGCAGACAGCAGGCAGCGCCTCCAGCCCGCACAGGAAGTGCCAGCACACTCTGAGGTCAGACGGGAAACCGCACGGCTAACTCTCCCCTCCTCGCCGCCTATCTAAGGCCACGGCTGGGCTCGCGTAAGACTGTGTCTTAGAATAGATTCCTACAGCATTCTGCCATGGCCCAAACCCCACCCCGACAGACAGACGACAGGCCTCCTTGGGGCTGACACTGAAGGAAGGAGTTGTCCCACATAACTTGATGTCTCCGTGAACAAAAAAGCTCATCCAAATGGCACTGCAGAACGGACCACTATGTTCATGGAAACTCTCCTCACAGCAGATGGAGGGCACAGATTCTGCCTCCTCAGTGTGCTCCGAGGTGGCGCTGGGGAGGCCCGCGGGCACTCCTGGAGCAGGAGGTGGCCCCACGTTTTCCGCCCCACCCCTGGCCTCAGCCGGGAGCGCCATGTCCTCCAGGAAGCTGAGGAGGACAGACCCCGACCACAGAGCAGCACGCTGCTTGAAGGTCCCACTTTCCCTTCCCTTGCGTGTGTACCTCCAGGTTCTCTGCAGGCCTGTGGCCGTGGCTGTAAACAATCCACATAACCGTATATTTGCCTTGGAAAACAACAAAAGCTCCCGAAAGACTCGCCAGCTCACACCGCTACTCCCCAAGCCCAGCCCAAACCTGAGTGCTGGGGCCGCGAGCAACTGGCGGTGTGCTGGGGCAGGGAAAGCCCTGAGCGCCACTGGTCAGGCCTCGCTGGCTTTGCACACACACACTTGAGGGACCCAAGGAGGTTCATAAATTAAAAGAGCGAGCAGAATAGGAGCCCTTTAGAGATTTCCCATCAGCTATGACTAAAGCAATTTTGTTGTAACATCAATCAAACCTTTCGCTTTGCTCCAACCATTAAAAAAAAAAAAAAAAAAACCTGTGCACTTCAAAAATTAAGCTCCTTCCAACATTGCTACAGAAGATGACAAATCATTTTCAAAAGACAGAACAATAAGCCTAGTTCTGGAAAACGGAGGGGAGGGAGGCAGTGTGGTAGGGCAGGAGGCCAAGTTTAAATGTCATCACCAAAACTCCAGCTCAGAGTGGGACTTGACAGCTGCAGGGGAGGCCTCCGCCTGAACCCCAAACTAAACCCTCCCTCCTGTGTCCCCTTGCTGGGTGGAAAAGCCTCTTTACAAGAGAAAACACAGAGTCCCCGGGGTCCAGAAATGCAGCCCGAAGTAACAGGGAGAAAGGACACAGGCAGGTACAGGAGAAAGGAGAGTTCTAACTGTGGACAATGCCTAGCATCGCAGCCTAAGCAACGGGTCCCCAAGGAGCAGACAGACTCAGGAGCAAGGAGGAAGGAAGGGAAGAAGGTGGAGGAAGGCAAGGCGCCGCCCCCTCTTCCTGCTGGCAGCCACTCCAGCCTCCCTCCCTTCGGCAGGCAGTTGAGAGGCAGGCTCCAGCCATGACAAACAGGCCACAGCTCTGACAGCACCACAGCCCAAGCAGTGCACACACCTCCTCCAACTTGCCAAAAAGAGAAAACCAAACAAGAGAATTTACAAAGTGAGAAAACATCAGCAGTCCCAACCATTACCTTTTGTTAAGAAGTGAGTGGCCTCTGCCCCAAACAAATCAAGGCGATGTTTCTAGAAACAGCCAAAAAGCCAGCAAAATCAGCGGACTGTTCAGAGCTTGTGGTTAGAGAGCAAGGCAGACCAGACTCCCAGACAGCATGGCCCCCCTGCTCGGCCGAACGAGGCAAATCTCTAACCCCCATTTTCCAATATAAGTGACCTTTTGACTAACAACCTTTGCCACTAAAGACCAAGCAGGCAAATCTTCCAATTTTCTCCATGTATTCAGAGCTCAAGAGGAGAGGAAAACAAAACAAATTAAACAAATTCTGGCTGTAAATACAAACTGTTAATATCAAAAATAGTCACTACAGAAAGCTTGAACCCTTGTTTTGTGCAACCTACTGGGCATGTAAGTGATTGAGAACTGATCCCAAATTGTGAAGAAAGGAGAATTTGCCCCTCTCTCTGCAGATGACACGATCTTGTAGCCCAGAAAATTCTCAGGAACACACACAACCATTGATCAGCATATATTTTCTATTTTTGGATAAACTTGATCAACAAGTTCAGTGAGATTACAGGAGATAAGCTCAATATACAAAAATTACATTTCTATACAAGTAGCTACCAACAACCAAGAAATGAAATCAAGAAAACAATTCCATGGTGCACCCTGGTGGAGCAGCGGTTGGGTCAATTGCCTCTGAAGGACGCGGCCACATACCCCTGGATTTAAATCCCAGGACTAGGGGTAGGACCACCAGTGTGAACAGTTAAAATGAAAATAGAATAGTGTTCTTCCTCCGCAATTCTTACTTGCCTGCACCTGTCCTTCAAAAAAGAAGAAAACAATTCCATTTACAATAGTATAAAAAAGAATAAAATACTCAGGAATAAATTGAGAAAAAAAAAAAACAAACAACCCCACAAGACTTGTACACTGAAAACCATAAAACATAGTCAAAATAAAGGAAAGATTTAAATAAATAAAAAAGATTTTAAGTTCACAGATCAGAAGATGCTACGATGAATTACGATGCCCATATGCCCCCAAGTTGATCTACAGATCCAATGCAATCCCCATCAAAACCCCAGCTGCCTTCTTTTTCTTTTGTAGAAATTGACAAGTTCACCCTAAAATTCATATACTAGTAAAGCAATCTTAGGAAAGAACAAAGTTGGACACATCCCGATTTTTAGTTCCAAAGTTACCGCCAAGTGTGGTGCTGGCCTAAGGGAAGACACAAAGATCAATGGAGAGTCTAGAAAGAAACCGTACGTACATCGAAGAGCAACTGACTTTCAAAGAGGGCGCCAAGAGGCCATTCAAACAAGGAACGAACAGTCCTTTCAACAATGGGAATAGGTGGATATTCCTATATAAAGCGAATGAAGATGGACCCCTACCTCACATCATACACAAAACTAACTCAAAATGGATATAGACTTCAATAGCAGGGCTAAAACTACAGAACCCTTGAAAGGAAATATAGGCATAAAAGTGTGAGGTCGATGTCAGGAAGGACGTTCAGAGACATGACTCCAAACGCACATGTGGCCAAAGAAAATGGATTTGCCAAAAATCTAGACTTATGTCCACATTTTAAATTTCTGTGCTTCAAAGGACACCTTCCAGGAGCTGTAAAGATGACCCAAACAGAAACCGTTTCATCACATATCTGACAAGTCTACTTTCTAGACACATAATGCGTGTAGAATTCAACAATAATAAAGACAAGTCAACTGAAAGCCAAATGGGCAAAGGATTTAAGTCCATCTCCAAGGAAAACAGACAGATGGCCAGAGGCCCGTGAAACAGCTCCACACCGTCAGCATCCAGCAGAGAAACGCAGGTCAAGGCTGCGGGGTGCCGCTCCACACCACCGGGATGGTACACTCAGAAGAGGACGTCAATGACAACACTGTCACAGGCTGACAAGGACGTGGGGAGTCTGGAAGCTACACTCTGCTGGCTGCTGCTGGGACTGTAACATGGGGCTGTCACTTTGGACAAATCTGACGATTCCTCAAAAAGTAACACAGCAATTCCACCCCTGGGTGATACCCAAGAGAACTGAAAACCTGTGTCCAGGCAAAAACCCGTGCAGGACATTCACAGCAATGCCACTGCCAACAGCTAAAAACCCGGAACAACGGACGTGCTCAGATCGTGGAAGGACAAGCGAAATCCACAACCATACAACGGGATACTTTTCAGACAAAAAAGGAAGTACAGATTCCTACGACTGTCTATTCCGAGTCTATGAATTTCACTGGGTGACTGTGCAGAACAGACAACTCTCTAGAGACAGACAGCAGATGAGCAGTTGTCCAGGGCTGAGGGGAAGGGGACTGGGAAGTAACGCGAACTGCAGAGAAACTGTTTGGGGTGATGAAAATGTTCCGGAGCTTGGATACTGGCGACGGCGGCACATGGGGTGACTCGACAACAAACCACTGAGCTGGACACTTTAAAAGCATGAATTTTATGGTATGTGAATTGTATCTCAACTTTAAAAAATAACAATAAACCAAAATAAGTGCCTCAGGAAGCCACAAAAAAACTATTGTAAAAACGTACTTGAAGATATAATTCACAACTTACACTCCCTTTTCAGGACTACATGCTGGTCATTTCTTGCTGATTTTATTCCACCACCGATTCCGAGGCTTCTCAAACCCAAGGGACATGGTGCAAAGACTCATGGGGCTTTCAGGCTGGGCAGGGCCCTCCGAGATCAACGGGCCAGCCCTCGGCCCGGAGACCACCATTCGGGGCACCATGTGCTCAGGGGCGCACGGGAAGGCAGAGGATCCGCTTCTGTCTGCCTGGCTAGTGCTCCCGCGCCACCAGATAAACACGACAAAGCCCTCAGGGCTTCAGGACAGAGGGCACGTCCTCTACCCAGGGGAACACTGGCTCCCCGACACCTAGGAAAAGCTACTAGAACCTGTTATTAAAAAATCAGTATTTACTCGACAGGGCAACAGCCCGATTATCTCATGATGGCAAAACCCCACGATCGCCAACACAACCTGCTTTAAACTGGGGGCGAAACACAAGATGGCTCATGAGAAGGCAGAAACTGTCCAAGAGGAAAGAGGTGGCCAACCAAGGCCTCCTTGGTCCCAAACTTGCACTTAGCAATGCACCCACCCAAAGAAACACCAGCTCACAGGCCCCTGCCGTACCGACCCAGTGATACCTAGAGGGAGGGACACGTTAAAGCGGGGAAGAAAAAGCTTTATTTTCACCTCTAACTTCTTGAAAAGCATGAGGAGGAACAGACAAGAGACAGACCTTGAGGAGATGGCCTGAAAAGGCAGCTGAGCTGTGCTGTAACCTCAGCAGGTCAGGAACAGAAAGGCCCTGTGTTCTCGTCCATACGCCATTCCATGGATGAGGCCACGGATGAGGCCACGGAGGCAGGAGTGTCCCGGCCCAGGTGCAAGAGCTGGTGAGTAAGTCAGGCGACAGCGCGAGGACACACCCTTCCCTCCGCGCTCTCCCCAGAGCTCCTTCACTGGCCTCAGGGCGCACTTCTCTCGGCCGGGAGGGTCTGCCTAGACATGCCGCCTCCCTGAGTCACCTTCAGCAGCCACCTCTCCAAACAGATTGCTGACAGACAGAGGGAACACCGCCTGGGTGGCTCTGGAGTCCTTGACAGTGTTGTCTGTCCCTCTGCTCCAAGGGCTAGGCCTGTCCTTTGAACACGCTTTGCGGTCGCTACAGCCACTTCATAAACACCGCGGATGCTAAGTGCCTCCCCAGGGGCAGTGTTTGGTGACTCCGACTGAGAGCACACTCTGTCTCACTCAGCAGCAATGGAAACAGGTCAGCACTGATCAATCTGCACTAAAGCAGCCCACAGACACAGCTGAAGAGGGATCTTCGCCGGCCGCAGAGACCCGCCCTGCGGGAGGTGGTCAGGTGCACTCAGGTGAGACTAGTAAGGTGAAGACCCCGGCCACCGGCCACTGACAGTCCTGGTTCTACCAACTGCTAGCGATGTAACTTGTCAGCGCCTCAGTTTCTTCCAATGTTTCTACAAAACAAAGATGCAACAGGACCTGCCTTACAGGATTGTTGAGAGGACGCCGTGACCCACTGAAAACACAGCAGTCCCAAATACTCAGCAAGACTCAAGGAGCAGTCATTGTGGGCCATTTAAGAAAAACAAACACACCAAGCTCTAGAAGAATGGGACCTCATCAGGGGACTAGCTCCAGTCTCCTGGTCTCTTGGTTAGAACCTAAAAGATGAGACCTCGTCACTGGAGGCAACTGTCGCCAGCAGCCACCCACGTGATGGACGGTGCCGTGTGGACAAGTCATCCTCACAGAGCCGTCTTCAGTGGAGAGATGGGTGCACCGCTAACACCTCGAGTGGGGAGGCCTCCCCCCGGTGTGGGCCGCGCCCCAGGTCGCTGGCTCTGCAGAGCTGGGCACATCAGCAGAGCAGTGAAAAGGGCAAAGAGACCTCATTTCTGCAGCAGCAAGGGCAGAGCGGGCAGAGCAGAGGCGGATGTCCCACCGGCACTCGCTCCAGGAACGGAGACACAGGTCTACCGAAACGAAGAGCGAGCCGAGGTGGTACAGGCAGAGGCACCCAGGGGGCCGGTTTGGCCGGGGCTGCGCGGACACAGGTGGTCGCTCCAAGAACAGGCCCCATCAAAATGCTGCAGTCCCGCACCATCACTTCCCGTTCTGGGCTCGCAGCAAAGCAGCTCAGGGTCCCCGGGCCTTCTATAACAATTGAAGAACAAGGTAGACACTGCTACGTAAAGAACTTAAAGCAGGCCTGGCACAAGGTAAGCGCCCACGAAATGCTGGGAAGAAAGAAAAGACAGCGGGATGAACCAGCAGGGGCGAGCAGGAGGCTTCAGCCCTGCTCCGGTCTTCCCGCCCGGGAGCAGCGCCGCTTCAAGCTGCAACCTCAGAGAGAGCAGGCTGACCGCTCCCTGCCCACAGCTCGGGGCACGGGGTACCTGCAAACCCTGCGGCTTCAGTCGGGCTTGCCTTACAGAGTCAAGAACATGTCGTCCTGTGTCCCAGGAAAACCGTAAGGTAACACTACAAGCACAGGCTGGCAGGAAGGCCGCCCTGCTCTGATCCCACGACATGACGCCCACGAGGATGCACAGAGCTGCTCCGCCAGGGCAGCCAAGGTGTGTGCACTCACCTGGGGCAGGTGAGAAACTGCCAGCCCCGACCGTAAAGTGCGAGGTGCACCGTGTGTCAACCACAGCCAGCTTCAGCCTCCCGACCAGTTCCTGCGAACACGTCTACTGCGTATTACCTCTAACACCTCTAACGCGTCTTGGCTAGACTCTGAGAACCAATTCGCCACAATGCCAGTAAAACAATTATGAAATCTGTTTAAAGAGCATTGCTCCAGGAGCCAATCGCTCAATCCAAAAGACGAGTAACTACAAGAAGTTTACCTTCAAGCCGGGACGTCTTCGTCTGAATTCAGATTCTGTAAACTTGAACTGGATAAAAGAATTCCATCTGTATTTCACGAGCCCCTAACTGGAGTTTGGTAGTTTCTTCAATTATGAAAGTAAGTGAAACATGTTTGGCAATATTAGCAGGATGGGTAATTCCAACAAAAGATATATATATATATATATATATATATATATGCTAATATAGTCATTAGAAATACCTTACATTACTTACATTCATCAGCACTTCAAAATAGTATTTATTAGGAGTGACCTGGCAGCTCAGGCAATAAGCCCACACCTGGGGTGTCAGGCCCTGGGGTGGGAGGGGGAACAACTAAAATGAACAACTAAAGTGAATAAATTAATTAAATGCTTCTTCATCCTCTCCCTTTCCTTCCTGCCTGCTACCTGCCTGCCTGCCTTTGTTCCTGACTACCTTTCTTCCTCTTATGTAAAATTAAAGTAGCATTTCACAGACTTGCTACCACATCTTGATGCTTAACCTTTTAGTAAATAAATGTATATATTTCGATGACACAGATTTTTCAAATATTTTGCCAGCTGAATTATACATGGATCCCTCTGAAATTCTACATAGTTTATGTCACTCACTAAAACCTCCAAAAAGAGCCTACCACCTTGGCCAGCGTCAAGGGGCTGGGGCACAGAAAGGTCAGAGAAGACAGAGCTGCTCACAAGGTGAGGCTCTAAGTGCTTTTGGCGGGCGGGAGGGCAGGTTGCCTTGTCCACCTGAGCACCCTGTCACCAGGGACAACACATGGTAGGTGTCCATACACAATTACGCAGCGATGGACTCAATGGTAGATTCTTTCACAAAAATGGCCATATTATAAAAATCGAGCCCCAGCATCCCAGCGCCCAGCTCTGGCTGGTGGCTCATTTTCCCAGTGTTGACAAGATAAAAAAAGGGACAGAAGTTTGTGGAAGGGCCTGGAAACGCGGACGACCACGTGACACAGAGGTGCAAGCAGAGGAGGCAGGTGTCTGTGGCGGGATGACAGGGCGAATTCCGCGCCTTTTTAGCAGGAAAGAGGAGAGCATAGGGAGCCGAAGCTGGGACAGCATCCTCTCAAGCGTCTGACACAGTCCAGAAGCATCCCCTGCTGTCATGTGCCTCGAAACAGCAGAGGAGAGCAGCAAACAACCCGTCCACAGTCCACGCAGCTCGACTGAGTCCTCCCTGGTCCTGCCTGGCCTTGACACTGACACTGAGGAGCACCCGGGAAGCCAGCTTCACACGGGAACCTGGGGCGTCCATTGGTCAGGGTCCTCAACACCTGGGCTGTCTCACCACCGCCCCCGCCCCCGCACACACAACCCACCAGCACCCCTGCCCGCTCCTCCTGCTCCTCCGGCACCACGGCGCGCACCCAAGCCCTCAGCAGCCCACAGCCAGCCGCAGATCCTCTCGCCCAGACAACTGCAACCTGTCTCCTTTCTTCTCAATCTGCTCATCTATCTTCCCGGAGCAACTGCGTGACATGTGAAAATGTCAATCAGAACCTGTCATTTCCTGCTCAACTCTCCAATAGCTCCCATCACAGCAGAACAAACCCCAGCTCCCCTGCCCACGACCCACAGGCCTGTGTGAGCTGTCCCTGCCTGCAGCTCTCATCCTTCTCTCTGCAAACCCTGACCTCTCTGTCGCAGGTGCTCCCGGGGCCTTCACTGCTGGGGGCCCTGGCCCTGCTGTTCTCCCGCTCTTCCAGGCTGGCTCCTTGCTGGCGATCTCCAAAGTCACCGCCTCCATTGTGTCTCACTTTTCCTCAGAGCTACCGCCACCTGACATCACCTTACAAAATTAGGTGTTTACTGCCATGATTATCAAGCCCAACTGGGGTGAGGTTTTAAAAAACGCCCAAGCTCCAGGCCCCACCCCAAACAGTTAAAATCAGAATTTCAGGGAGTAGAGCCAGGAGAGGCCACAAAGAAGCCCAGGTGATTCTAACCTGCAGCCAGAGTTCGCCACACAAGAGTGCTTCTCGAACTTTGAAGTGCACAGAACACATCTGGGGACGCCACTCGACGACAGATGCCGACTCCGTGGGTCTAAGATGCGAACTGAGATTCCGCATTTCTTTCCTTTTCTTTTTTTAGATGGGGAAAGGAGCAAGAAGCATTTTAAGAAAGGAAGAAAGGAGAAGGAAGCACTTTTCTTTTAGTTACCCCACCCCCACCCTCCCTGCCCCAGGTCTTGAACCCCCGGTGCTTGGCTTTACAGGGTCTACGCTTCGGTTGCCAGCTTAGTACGTGAACACCAAATTGCATTTCTAACAAGGTCCAGGTGATGTCAACACTGCTGGCTGGAGGATCACTGAGTCGCCAAGTCTAAAACTGCACAGTCCACAGAACTTTGTACAATGATGAAATGCTCTAAATCTACACGTCTATTACACACGTCTCCTGAGCACCTGAAATGTGGCGAGTGCAGACGCAGAAATGAATTTCTAACAGGCGACAATACCGGAGGGTGCAGTCCAGCTCCGTGAAGGCACAGAGCCAACCGATGTGGGTATGAGAGAAGAACTCGGGAAAACCCCAATTCTTGGCCGGAGCAGCCGTCAGAGACTGGGAGGCTGTGAAGACCCAACCAGGGACCCAGCTGGCTATGCTGCAGAAGGGACTAATGCTTACGTAGGGCAGGCTGGCAGGCTGGCACGGAAGACCACACGGAGACAGTCAGCGACTAAGGCATGTAGTACCTTACAGGTGGCTCCCTTGACGTCACACTCAGTCACATGTCACCCCGCCAGGCCCTCTTAACCATAGCCCCAGGCACACCTGGGCCTCTGTGCTTCTGGACAGTCTTGCAGTCACGGCCCCTCCGCATTTTATCGCACGGACTTGTTCACAGACTGTCCCTCTGTCCCATAAAGCTGTCGGGCTTTCAAAGAGGAACAGATTCCTCTTGGAATCTTCATTCCCATCACCGAGCTCACAGCAAAACCTATGATCACTGAGTGGGTGGCGGGGCCTGGTGTTCACCCCGAAGCGTGCTGGTACTTTATAGTTCCCCGCCAGGGGGAAATGCAAGGGGTCGCAGCCTTTGCGAAGCCAAGATGGTTCCCTCCTTAAAAGACTCAAATTTCCAAACGCAGGAGTCCAGATTTCAGAACACGGCACAAAAGGTGTCCCTGCTTGACCCATCGTCGAATTTCCCAAAACATGACTGCACTGGGCAAGAAGATGCTGTCCTTCTGACAACAGATCCAGAAACTTCTAGTCCGGGATTTGGAGGAGCTGTTTTCCAAACAAGTCACAAAGAGTCCGATTCAGAATCACACTCTTGCCTAAAAAGCCTGCAGGCTCGGTCCCCACCCTAACTGCCGGGAGCGGCATCTGGCCGCAAGGACAGCAGGGCTCGGGGCGTCGTGCAGCCCAGATGTCCAGTCTCTGCCCCAGCAGTTGTGCCTGGGACAGCCTGAGGTTTCCAAGGTAACCAAGGAAAACAGCAGAGAATGATGGCCCTGGGAAGAAGCAGATTACATTTTAATACTTAGAGTCGACATCACATTTATTTTTAAAGCGACATTTCTAACAAAGCCAAATAAGCAAGGTCGAATACTCAGGGCTCTCAAGGAGGCTAGTCTAACTATAAACATGAATATTCCAAGTACGTATATCATTCTCCCCTATTTTGAGACTATTCCAAAGTGCCCAGAGACTCAAAGAAATGGAAACGAATCAAATTCCTCTCAAAACGGGGAGAGGGGGGTCACTTCACATTTATGCCACAACTATTTTTTTTCCATTATTTCAAAAACTACAGGACAGACTCCAATTGTAGCATCAGGCCAGGCTAAAGTGGCGCAAACTCTTCACTCAGGAAAGTAACCAGGTGAAAATCTCTTAGGTGTTCACAGGCTGCCAAGACAGCAAACTTGTTAAAAAGCAAGCAGGGCTAAGGGTATGTAGTAGGTTTTCATTCACTCACTTATTCAACTAGACATTCACCTGTTTCCTCACACACCCCCATGTAAATTCCATCTTCAAGCCAATCATTCTCACCAGGTGCAGTGAATTCACTACAAAACAATCTGTTAAAATGAATGGATACAGACGATGTGCTACCTATACCCAATGGAATAATACTCTGCTGTTTAAAAAAATGATGAAATTCTGCCATTTGTGAACAACATGGGTGGAACTAAAGGGGATGACGTTAAGTGAAAAAAGTCAGAAAGAGAAAGACAAATGCCAGATGATCTCACTCACAGTTGGACTATAAAGAAACAAAATAAAGGAACAGACCAAAAAAACTAAACCTTGGACACTGATAATAGAACTAAAGTGACCAGAGGGGTAGGGAGGTGGGAGCAAAGGGTGGTGGGGGTCCATTGGACAGTGGGGAAGGACTATTGAAATGATGATGGGTGTGGGTTATCAGATACTTCATGAAGAGTGAATCTGCACATCTAAAACTTACATTTTTATAAATCAAAGTACCTTGATTTTAAAGAAAAAGTTAAACAAATCTGTAAACCAGCATTTAGTAAACCACTTGTCTCAACCTGCTGAAGTACATAGGTGCTGTTAAAGCTGCAGAAAATGAGAAAACATTGGGTATCTTATGCAAGTTCACACGACTCACATGGAGACTTCACTTGAACCCAGGTCTGTCCTGGAAAGTCGTAAATTAGAGAACGCAGCATTAAAAGTAACAGCAGCACTGCTTCTGAACACAGCAAAGAGACAAGTTCAAATTCCAGCTCTTCAACATACTAGCTCCATATCTTGAGTAAATTAATCTCTCCAGCCTCAATGTCCCCGTGTATAAAGCTGGGATAAGGAACAGATACAAAGATGTGAGGGTCACAGTCTACGGTGGAGACCCAGCCGCTAACCACTAGTCTAGCTACAGGCTGCGTATCAAAAAAAAAAAAGAACCTAACAGTTGTAAATAATTTTTTAGCACACTTAACCATATTAGATATAATAATGTATTTCTGTCAAACCCTGCTCATCACATACAGCAGCGTCATGGTAATATACTGGATTGACTTAAAACGAGACAGACCAGCAACGATTTTTTTTTTTCTTTTCATTTTTGAAACTTTAATCAATTTCTGTCCGTAGATAGCAATGTGGAGCAAGCTTGCAATTTAATAAAACGACCAAAGCCAGTCTCTCTTTAATCTGCCCAATACCAAGGTTCTAGAGTGATCTGCACAGCATACAAAAAAAGCTCTGGAATTATACACTGTAATCTCAACTTTGTCAGAGAAGGGGAATGTCCATTCTAATAGCAATTCCCATTTGTCTAGCTTTCCAACATCTGCCAGTGTTAACACATAAACTGACCAACTGCAGAGGAGAAAAAGACACAGAACTTTCCTCATAATCAAGCTTTGTGCAGGAACTCTGCACAAAAGCTTTCACCCCTTAAGCAATATCCAGCTACTGTTTGGGCTGCAATCATTTCATAAGCACCAATTATTAATGGTGTCTTTTCAAAACATGGTGTAGACTTTCCTCTTGCTTTTCAACCAGCACTTCTGGAAAATAAAAAACTTCTTACACTATTCTCCATCTGCCTCATTTGAAGGCATCATTGTTAAGCCCTGCTGATACAAGTAGAATTAAGTAATAAGCAATCACAGAACTCACTACAAAAGGCCTGCATGCAGCTCTGGTTACCCAAAAAAGGGAAAGGACGGACAGAGGGGATGCTCGAACTATACTTCAGACATTCAGAGTGCTGAACCTATTACTTTTGATTTAACCCATTACTGGCTGTTCATGTCTAGGAAGAAAAAAATTTCCATCCAGGGAAAACATTCTGGATTTTTTTTTTCCCCAAGCAATTCCTAACAGCAGATGCTTTGTTCAAATGGGCACCCACCCCGCACAAAAAAAAAAAAAAAAAAAGCCATTCCTTTAATTTAAAGCTCTTTGCTGACAGCCCCTCATTCACCTACTCCAGTCATCTTCTAAAATACCTACAATGTCCCCACTTTAAGGCTGAAACTTCACTTTCTGGCCAAGAGAAATGTAACCATCTATTCAACATTGGCTTGTAGACCAGTCACCTCTCAGGAGCCCAAGGGAGTGCTGAACACTTGCCGGACGCTCCTAATAACGACCCTGAGAAGCTGCACTGCGAGCCCGGTTGGACAGGTAAGGAAAACGAGGGCAGGGAGGTGAGGATGGGCCCCCAACAGCCCAGCGGCCGTGCCCTGGCCTCACACTCGGTCCCTGCAGACAGTGGGTTCTGCGGACACGGTCGCCCCAAGGGGAGGCGTTCTCAGTGTCCGTTCTGCAGGCTGCGGGGAGCTCGCGAGTACGCCCCAGGCACGATGACTGTGCACCCTAGGGCGCTCGACGAAAGCCAGGCCCTTTCCGAGGGTGGGCAGGGGCGATCGGGGCTCCAGGCAGGTAAGACGGGTAGCGGGGGCGGCTGGCACCGGCCCGGGGCGCAGACCGCGGCGCTCGGCCCGGCCTCCCAGCGACGGTCCCGGGCGGACGGGGCGGGCCGCGGGCGGGAGCGCGGCCGGCGGGCTGGGCTGCGAGCTCCAGGGGCTTCCCGCTGACCGCCACCCGACTTTCGGGACGAAGCTGGAGGCGCCGGGGGCAGCGGGGAGCCGGCGGCGGGTCTGCGAAGGCCCGAGGTGCCACCGGCCGTCCGCTCCGAGCCACCTTCGCGGAACAAAGAGCTTCTGTGTCGGGCCGCGTCGGCTCGGCCGCGTCCGGATTCCGGGAAAAGAAACTTTGCCGGGTGCGGGTGCGGGGTGCGGGGTGCGGGCGCGGGGCGCGGGGCCGGGCCGGGGCGCTACCTGCGGCCGGAGCCGCCCGCCCGCCTCACCTCCTCGATGGCCGCCACCGTGTTCCGGCACTGCGCCGTGCGCGTGGTGAAGCTCGAGGCCGTGGGCGCCTTGTAGTCCTCATGGGTCTCGGCCACGAATTCCGACACGGAGATCTGGTCCGGCATCGCCGCGGGCGCGGGCGGGCGGCCGGCCGCGGGGCTGCCGCCGCCTCACCGAGCGCGGGTCCACCGGCCGCTCGGACGCCGCCGCCGCCGCCGCCGCCGCAGCTCGCCCGGCCGGCGGACAAAGGGAGGCGCCGGGGCGCGGGCTTCGCCGCTGGAGCCGCCGCAGGGCGCGGGCCGGCCACCCGCGGGGCCCGGCGGCGGGAGAGGGGCCGCGCGCGCAGCTCGGGCCCGGCCGGTCGCCCCGCGCCGAGGGCTGCTCCTCCTCCTCCGCCGCCGCCGCTGCCGCCGCCGCCTGCCCGAGCGCGCGAGTCAGCCAGCGACCCCGAGGCGGACGCGCAGAGCGGCGGGAACTGCCGCCTCACCGCCGCCGGCCGCGAGCGACTCCCGCGGAGAGGGGCGGGTCCGGCCGGGGGCGGCGGCGGCGGCGCGGGGCGGGGCGGTGCCGAGGGCCCGGCCGCCAATCCGCGCGCTCGCCGCCGCCGCCGCCGCCGGGAATCCGCGCTCAGGAAGGAAGGCGGCGCGCGCCCCGGCCCGCCGCCCGCGCCCCGCCGCATTGTCTCCGTGTTCGAGCCCCGCGCCGCGCGCCGCGTTCGAGGGCGCGCCCTGCCGAGCCGGCCGGGCCGGGCGGCCGACGCTGGGCCTCCCCTCCGGCGCCGACCCCGCTGCCCCGGGCCGAGCCACCGGCCACCCCACCCGGGTGGAACCGGCTCCGGGATCCCTCCGAGTGCCGGTGGGGCCAGGGAGGCCGTATGAGGAGCGCGCCCCCTGCCGGACAGCGCGCGTCCGGCACGGACGCCCCACCTGGGCGCCCGAGGCGTCACCCACCCCCACTGGGGGCTCGGTGGCTGCGCCGTGTACTGTCACCGCACCCTCACAGCCTCTGACGGGTAAAGAGGTGCTCTTACAAACTGTTAGAGGGGCCAGGTTGGTGGTTACCAGAGGGGACACGGTTTGAGGTCGCTTGAAACAGGAAGAGGGTCAATTGTATGGTGGCAGATGGAAAGTAGACTTGATGGTGATTCTGATGGAGTGTAGACAGAGGATTAAAGTCCTGTACACGGGAAACATGTAAAGCAATGTTGCATGAATAGAAATGTATTAAATTGGAGAGAGAGGGTTATTTATATAGAAAAGAAGTCGAAGTGGTTGAATAGGGGATCGAGCCGCGGCCCCCTGACTCAGAAGCGCGCTGCGGGAGTGCTTACAATCCCCCAATGAAAATCCCAACTCTGCGTGTGCCCGACACATCACAGTTCTAGATCGTTCTTGTTAGTTGGAATTAGTTTTAGTCTGCTAGGCCCCGATACACCCTGGGAAGGTGGCAATAGCCAAGTGGAATCCCTGTGGGAAGTGGGGGGCAGGGGACCCAGTGAATGTGTGAGCCTTTTCCATGGTGTCCAAGAGAACACACACCAGTTGGGCGAATCTCATCCATTTACTGGTCCAGTGGAGTTTGAATTACAACAGGTTTTCATTAACAGCTCTTAAGAAAAGTCTCACAGTTATTTTTTTAAATCCAGAAGCTCTGAAGACACTAGTCAAATAAAATCACACCCTATAACTCTACCCAGACATGTGGCCTGGTTTCTGTCGCTGCCAGCAATAAAACCAAGAGAAACTTTACAAAAACCTTTTGTGCATCTGAAAAGGAGGAAGTGTGAGAGACTCTGGAAATTCAGTATGTCAGACAAAGCCGTCTCCTGACCTGCAGGACAGTGGACCAGTCAAACAATCTTTTTTAAGCTCCCATGCAAGAATTTGCTATATGAGGTGGCCACTTGGGTCAGACGTTATGTATGGCCTTTGGTATTTTAGTAGCATTGCATGTGAAATTTAGCTTTCCAAAGCAACTCTATTGGTGGCTTTCTCTTAGTACTGCGATATGCAGTGAGTGAGTTCTTTTCAACCATCACATCTCAGCTTCTATCGTCCCTTTATGTTTTTCGCCCTTTTGGTGTCTCTGGTGATTTCCGCCATTTGAAACTTAATACAACTAAAGTCCTGAACATATTATTTGTATTATTCCATCCTCCTCTACACCCAGCAGATTCTGTTCCCTCCTTGCTAGTTTTCCAGCTACAGATATTTCTGTTCTTTGTTGATATTGGAGAATATGGTGGCTAACTTTTCAAGTCTTGATTTGTAGAGAATTCGTGTCTGTCGAGCTATTAGGATTTAAAATGAGAAAGTAGTGTTTTTCCTTGACATCAAAAACACACAGCATTCACCCGTCTGACCAAGACTCCTGCAAAGGCAAAGTTAGCTTGGTGTTTGTTCCCAGCTTTCTTTATATGCAAGTCTGGTTCTTGCTTCTTGTAGTTTAGTATCGCTTTTCAGGTTTAGGAGCCTTTAGTAACCATCAACATGAAGTCGCACAGCAGTGTTGCATTATTTGAGTGGATGAGAAAGCTGCTAGAAAGCATGTCATTGGAGGTGCAGAGAAAGCATCTGTATTAGAACACTAAAGCAATCTATTCCTTCAGCCATCCCTGAGAATCTCAGAAATTCTTGCTGAGTGCAGATGCAAGATCAGAGCAAAATGAAGCCAAAATGTCTCTGAGATGTTTATAACAAGAATGAGTCATTTCCAACAAATAGTAATCAAATGACGGTTGAATATGGGTCAAGAAAACACAGAGGCACACACTTTTTCATACGTGAAGAGAACAGGTGGCTAACACCATTCCAGACCTACACACCCACATCCAGAACTCTCAAAATCTAAATAGCCCTTCTAATGAAAAGTTTTAAAAATAACTCTTGTTGTGGTAAAATTGACCTGAAATGAACTGACATGAAATTATTTATAGTCTTGTTTGTCCCACTTCATATGAATATTTATGTTTTGCTGCAAAATATCATTGTGCTTGAAAATGAAGTATTGATTCAGGCCCCACAGGGGATGACTCAAGATCTGTTCTGTGTGCTGCCTGGCCTTTCTAAAATCTGAACAATTCTGATTCTGGTCCCAGGGGTTTTAGAAAAGAGATTATAGGATTTTTTGTTTGCTTGAAGGGAAGGTGCAGGTAAGAACGAAGACACGCAGGCTGGCAGGAAGAAAGAGAAGGAAGATGCACTTAATTTATTATTTTTATTTAGTTGTTCCCCCGGCCCTGGGATGCAAACCCTGGTCCTTAGAATGTAAATGGACTGCGCTCAGATGAAGCCACTGACCAAACCACTACTCACCCAGGACGCACCCCTTGTGGACTTTTATTATTTTTAAAAAATGAAAGAAAAGAAACTTGGTGTCGCAGACTTGTCATTTCCAGAAAGAGGAAAGAAACTTAGAAATGAAATTTTTAGCAGCCCATTGAGATTGGCCAACGGCCCATTTTTCAAAGGAATTTTCTGCCTCCAGGAGTTCTCAAGAACCTGAGATTTTTCACTTTCGGACCAAGGCGTAAAATATGTTCTTACCTCGGAAGTTTGCTTGCGGCTGACTGGTTTCACACAAGACTCAAGCCGGTTCATTTGCTGTTAACATGTCAATGATTACTCTTGGAGTGGAGCGATCTGGGCCTTACAAGAACTTTGATAAACAGTGTAATTAAATAGAAAATACAGTAAACAACTTTCAATGCGAGCACTAGGCATAACGAGAAATTTCTGCAGCTTAACAACACTCTCCCCAAAACAGTGTTGTTGGGGACACCCTGTGAGCCCCAAAGTGAAGCGTGAATACATTGCCTTCAAGATAAGAACCCTGGCATGTGGGGGTGTGGCACAGATTAAAACTTTTTTTTTTTTTAAGAAAGGTGCAGGCAGGAATGAGGGCGAGTAGCCTGGCACGTAGAAGAGGGTATTTAGTTCACACTGGTTGCTTCCCCCAGCACACGCTCTAACCCGGGCCTTGAACCAGGGTATGTGGCCTGCCCTCCTTTGGAGGTTACTGACCTAACTGCTGCTGGACCGAGCAAGCCAGTAGAAACAATTTTACAAATGAATATATCAGTTCGTATCAGTTTTGCTTCTCGTTAACTGTAGGTAATTCACTTTCCTGGATTCAGCTCATCTGTAAAATGAGAGAAACAAGACTAGCGAGTGTCCAGGCGCCTTCCTGGCCTGGCATCCACAATGCTGTATGATTCTTGTTTTCTGTGTTGTGGACACAAGGGGGACATGGCCACAGGGGCCACCTTGCTACTGGAATCTAGTCATTGTCCCTAGACACTTGAAAGGGAGCTGGTTCTAGATGACATTCCAAGCTCATTTTTGAGAGTTTTCTTTTTGTTAAGTTGGCAGATACGATGACAAACTGATTTATCCATAGCTAACGTCACAGTAAGATACCTGAGGTTTGTTTTTGTTTTGCTTTGTTTTAACAAAGCTGTTTCTATAGGTTATGCTGATGGCCGAACACCCGCAAAAGATCACTCTACGTGAAAGAGGTATAATCTGCCCAATGCCGAAACCAGGCCGAGCGGACTCCAGAGAGCTGACTGGAATTTTTAGGAATTTTGCAAATGGTCCATGGTGTATCTATCTGGTGCAAATACTACCTAGCACGTCTCCTCCCAACTCTACGTTCTGGTGGCTAGAAATGGTCCGTGATGGAAGTATTTATACCAGCAATATTAGTAAATACTGAAAATAGAGGCTTTATTTATTGCTCGGATGACTGTCTAAACTTAAAAGTGATCAAGAAAATATTGACTATGAAGATTCCATTGAAAGGTGTGTTGTGTCCAAGACCTTACATTGTGGATGTGAAAACCTGTCAGCTAATAGTCTTCTAGGATTTGCACGCTGTCCTATGATTGAACAAAGAGATGTCTTGTGTCATTGACAGATGAGTGAAGTCACAGCATTTATCTTCAAGACTTCACGTCTGTCTTGCTCATTAACATAAACAAAGAGTCAACCTCCATTCATGTCATAAGTACACTCGTTTGTCAATGACACGAGGAGCTTTTTGGTTGAGCCGGATGATGATTTACGCAGTGTTATTTTTCTAAATCATGGTTGAATGGCAAACACTAAGTAAATATGGCTACAAGAACTTGGCAAAAATGAAGCTTTCTGTGGGATTTAACTAGCTGTATGGAGTATACGAGAAAGAGTTTTGGATAATTTGTGAACGTACAAAGTACAAAGTGGGCGCTGCGCATTCCTGACCTCTGTGAAAATTCAGCGTACACACGTTTATTTCGGAGACTAAGTTGCAGTCCTGCCCTCTGCTGAGTGGAATTGAATCTCTCCTGCCAAGACATAGAGCAGTAGACCTTCCCACTCTGAGTCAAGCTTACTCCAGAAAGCGCCTAAGATAAAGCTCCATGAATTGGATTATATAGGCAAAGCAACATGTTAATAAAGACTGTCTTAGAGTAATTCAGAAATGTCATTTGTTGTTTTCAAGTACTTATAACAACACAAAGAAATGCCAACAGAGGGTGTGGTCTGTTTTAATGAAAAAGCAGAGAAAGTCTAATTAGCCGCCTCTATGTACATAGATTTCACTAAAGCTGTTAAGGAGTGCTTACAACCGTTTATTTTCTCCGGTTGAATCAGTTGGTTTACACCCATCCCTAGGTCTTGCAGGATGCCCTCTCAGGTGGCACAGAATCCCGCCTCTGCCTCCTCTGAACGCCTCGTCCCTGCCCTGAAAGAGTCCCGTCAGCCACTGGTTAGAGGCGAAACTCCTTAGTCACATCTGTCCCGGGCTTGTCCCAACTCCTTCCACTGTCACCCTCTCCTCACCTCTCTGACCCGGGTCAGCACACAGTGGCCTACGGCCAGAGGTGGCCTCAGCCTGGTTTGTGTGTGTGTGAGCCAAGAGTGGTTTTAACGATTTGTCTTTATTTTTGTTTTAAAGTAAGAAGCAGGCAGGAATGAAGGCGAGCAGAGGCAGGCAGGCAGGGAGAGAGAGGAGGAAGAAGAACTTCATTTTATTTAGTTGTAGCTCTTGGATGGTCCCCAGGGCCCCGGGGGTGCAAACTCAGGTCCTTGGGATGTCTGTGGACTTGGTGGTTGGTCACACAGTCTCTCCATCAGGGGGTAGCCTTGTCGTGTTTAAAGAGGAAGGAAGGCAAGCAGGGAGAGGAGGAAGAAGCATTTTAATTTATTTGTTCATTGTGGTTGTCCAACCCCAGCCCCACCTTCCCGCCGGCACCACTTCATGCCCAGCCACCAGGGTGCGCTTCTGAGGTTTTTAACGAATGAAAACAATCAAAAGAAGACTAGTATTTTGTGACGCAGGAAAATGCCGTGAAGCTCACATTTGCGCGCTCCTGCAGCCCAGGCACACCGACACCCTTTCATCTGCAGATCCTTGGGTGGCTGGGCGGGTGTGACAGACACAATGGTCCTCATTCCTGAAGTGTATTCAGTGCTGGCTGGCCCTTCACAGAAAGTTTGTAACCTGCTCTAATCGCAGCAAGCACCTCATTTTCCACAATTCACAGATCTCTTCTGTGCCCAGTGAGTGAAAGGCAGTTCTCCGCCTTCAGCTGTTTCCTACACAGAACCCGCAGTCCGGCCCCATCCCCAGCTACTCGCCATCCTGAAACTTTCGCCAAAGCCCAGGCCGCGCCGGCCCCTCGACCTGCAGCAGCTGCTTATCCCGTCGTCTTTCTGCATCACCCCAATCTCCCCTCCAGGAGATCTCTTGAACTTTCTGTCTCGTGGTCTTGGCTTTAGGTCTGTCTGCAGTGCTGTGAGGAAATGGAGTGAGTCCGGTCTCGCCACCTCCTACTCTGTGAGGCTCCTCCCCACGGTCCCCTCCACCTGTTCTCATCAGCATGCAAAGCATCTCGGTTCACCAAGATGGGAACGTGCCTTTCGCGGGATGAATCTCAGCTTCACTCTGGAAAGAAAATGCTTTGGTGCCCCCCCGCCGCCCCCCACCCCCACCCCGCCAGCACGCACACACACGCACTCTCACAACACTGGATGCTTCCATTATAGATATTTTCACATTACATCACAACAAAAGGTTTTGTTTTCTGATGTCACTGCTGTCACTAGACTCCAGCAAACAGTGTGTTCTATTTATCTGCATGCCTCGAACTCCCAATCACAGCGCTCAGTGAATGCTCATGGAGCTGAGCTTCATGGAACTGAGACGCTTCTCTTTAACATACATGTTGAAAGAGGACACACCAGTCCAGCGTGAGAAAAACCCAAAAGGTCTCAGAGATTCAAAGATTTTCCCATGACCGGGCCCTCTCTGTCGGCTTGGAGTCTGGAAAACCTGCTTGCAGAGGGAAGCCAGCACTGGATTGCTTGGTGAGCTGACCGCTGCAGAGACTGTGATGTGCAGACGTTCTCTCTCTAGGGAGCCTGGGTCTGCATGGTGAGGGGGTGATGTGATCACGTGATCACATGACAACTAACAAGCTCCCCTGCCCTCAGCCCTTGATGCTCCAGCAGCATCGACATCACCCGTAGGCTTGGTAGAAGTGCAAAATCCCAGACCTACTCGTGCAGAATCCCAGACCCACTCGTCAGAGTCTGCACCTCCGGAAGACACAGGTCATTTGTTTGCACTTTAAAATTTGAGTAGTATTTTTAGTACATACAAGACACATTGTAAGCAGACTTGACTCTCCTGCTAGAGCCTGACATTCCAAATTATATCAAACTCTGTGGACTTATGGAACTTGAGAAATACTGAAAGACTAAGGTTCTGCCCAGTGCGGAGATTTCTGCAGATGTCTTTCAGTTCTGAAGTGCCATGCATTCTACTTGAGAGAGATTCTATCTCATTCCCGTGGGACTGCATTGCTCCCTTACTCAGTGTTTATTACCTACCACCTACCAAGCGCTGCCCGACCCCCCAATTAAGTTGTAGTAGCAAATAAGCCATAGAAAGTCACTGATGTCATTCCGTTTAGATTCTAGTGGGGACAGGCAGATAGTAAATAAATACACAGAATAATTTCCTGTGTGTTCCACTGGAGGAAATGAAACAGCTTATAAAAGCAAGACTGGGGGTGGGGGAAGAGTGGCTACATTCGAGAGTGCAACCCAGAAGGACTTCCTGGCGGAAGGAACATCTGAACTGGGAATGAAGAGAAGGAGCCCCTGAGCAGAAATCAGGAGAGTATTACAAACGATCAGAGAGTGCAAGTCCCCAAAGCTGGGCCTAGGGAGACATTTAGAGAAGGAGGTTCAGACAGTAGTAATGTTATGAGCAAGAAAGGTGACGTACGATGATGATGAAGAGGTCCACCAGGCCAGGACATGCAGGGCCTCCTCATGATGTTCCTAACACACCAAAGCCTGACAGGGTGTGCTTTACCCTTTAAAATAAGCATTTTAAAATCACTGTGGCTGATCTGGAAAAAAAATGATTGTGGAGGTAAATCTAGAAGCAAAAAGGTAGATAGAACAGTGATTAGCAGTAGACAAACTGCACTTCATCAAAAGTAAAGATTTTTGTGCTACAAAAAACGAAGCAAGAAAGTGAAGAAAACCCACTGATTGTGGGAAAATATTTGCAAATGAGAAATCTGATAAGGGGTTGGTACCTAGAATATATAAAGAACTCATAACTCAATAAAAAATGCAACCCAATTAAAAATAGGCAAAGGCTATCAACAGCCATTTCTCTAGAGAATATGTATAAATGGCCAATAAGCACATGAAAAGATGCTCTAGACCACTGCTCCTTGGGGAAATGCAAATCAAAATCCAGTGTGACACTCACACCCACGAAGAGGGCTGTAATGAAAAACAAGTGTTGGTGAAGATACCGAGAAGCTGGAAGCCGCATACACTGCTGTTAGGGGTGCCACATGCGTAGCTACTTAGGGAAACAGTGGGATCCTCAAACTTTGAAATATTCTGAGTTACTGTGGGACCTAGCCTCCCCACTCCTAGGTATATAGCCGAGAGAAACGAGAGCACATGACCACACAAAAACTTGTTGGCAAATGCACACAGCAGCATTCAAATAACTAAAAGAGGTGTGGCCTGGTGGAGCAGCGGTTGAGTCAGTCGCCTCCCAAGGAACGCAACGCCACGTACCCCCGGACTCGAGTCCCAAGTCCGGGGCAAACAACCAGTGTGAACACTTGAATAAAATGAGGAATCCTCCTCTCCCTGCCTGCCTGCCTGCCTGCTCATCTTCATGCCTGCCTGCATCTTTAATAAAAAGTAATTAAAACTAAAGAAGCTAAAAAAGAGGGAACAACTCAAATGTCCAACAACTGAGGGACAAGTAAACCAGTTGAGTCTCTGAGACACTGGAGCTGTCAGCATTTCACAGCTTGTCATGGCGATTCCAGCTGGGAGGAAGGAGCATAC